>NMRB01003323.1:28116-49866 GCA_002633025.1 Notospermus geniculatus | reverse complement strand
CCTAATGCAAAACCAATTGGGGCTGTAATCACGCCAGCTATTGCGCTCACCCCAGCTGAACCAGCAGCAACACTTGTCAAATTTAAAACATGACTAAAAGCCGTCATAACATTAAAAGCCTTCATGTACTTCGAATGCATCTTTCTTCTAAATTCTATCTCATCTTCAAAGAACTTTTTTATTTCTGAAATATGCTGTAATCTAAACTGTGTGGGACTTAAATCAGGGTATAATCTTTTAGTTTCAGTTTCTTCACCCGGCTGATCGGCCATTTATTTAGTAAGAAATAGTTGAATCGTAAAACGACAGCTTTGCTGGATCTAATTGTGGGGGAGAAATAGGTCGTGAAACGCCACTCTGTGATTTAGGTTTAGGTGATTTAGGTTTAGGTGATCGTGTAACGTCGCTTTGCGAATTAGGTTTAGGTGGTTTAGGCGGTTCAGGTTTAGGTTCAGGTTCAGGTTTAGGTGGTTCAGGTTCAGGTTCAGGTTCAGGTTCAGGGATACACCAGTCACCGTCAATTAATACAGGTTCTGGTAAATCAGCTCCTGGTTCTGGTTCTGGATTTATAAGCATGTGAATATCACAGGAAAATGCAACCTTGTTCCGTCAGTACAGAAAAACAATATGTAGGTCAATGGTATACATCGTGTGAGGCGGCCTTATTCAGGACGAGATTGGCATTTCGTTATTTCGTTATTTCTTTATTTCGTCATTTCGTTAAGTATAATAAGCCGAAAACATCTCATCCAACCGAAGATTCCCATCCTCATTTCATCACATTCCAGCTACAAAAAACCGTCGTTTTCCCAACAAAAACACCTTAAGAAGTCGAACAAAAACACCTGTGAACCTGATTCCTTGATGATAAATTGACCTCTCCTCCTCACAATGATTGCCCTGGTTACTTGTAACGATGTCATCTCGTCTCTATCGATGCTCTGGAGATAAACCATTATAACGGGAGTCAATGGTACCGGTGACTTGGGAATTCTAGGCCAAAGGATTCAGTTTCTTACGCCATTCATTTGGTCGTTCATGAATGAAACAACCCACATGATGGCGTTTCATTGGAGGCAATCTACCGTGGTAGCCACAGTGAATAATGATGACACTCTCATAAACCACTGCCGCCGATGTGTTACGGCCATGTTTCCATGCACTTGGCGTTGTTGATGTCGTCGGTGCTCAGTCATCCGTGTCCATAAACTCCCTACGCAGTTGTGTACGGCGCCCTCCCCCCCCCCCCGACATGACTGTTGTTTGGGTCCAATGTGATCACTGTGTTTTATAGACACAGGAAATGAGCAAAATCCCAAGAATTACAAGTTAATTATATTATGTAATCCAAAACAAAGAAATTTGCCGAACATGAAAAACAGGTAGGCCTACAATTTTCGCAGAGAAGAAGCATGTAAATGGCACATTCAGGGAGTGGCAGCAATGCCACAAACCCATAGAACCTGGGGTGGCAAGGATGTCTTGACCAGCATTTCATAGACACCATACACGCACAGTACATAAGAAGAGAACCAGGAAGTAAAATAGTGCCAATGGCACTGTGCCCGCTTGGCTTTTTAGCACAGTGGTGGAAAGAATAAGCCATATCAGAATCCCATACAAGCCATCTTTGACCAAAGCGTACATAGCAGATTTTGTGAGTTTGGATTTGGCCTCCTGGCGGCAAAGTCAAGAATTAGATTTCACCAATACTTCGTCAGGAAGTCACTACAACCTAGAGGAAAATACACACAAAGATTCAATACAATTGGTCACACGATTATCAAAATATAACCCTTTTAAGTTTTTCACAAAACGCCCCCTACCTACCAAAATAGGAATCGCATCGCACCCATAATCGAATTTGACCTAGATTTTTTGGTCATAAACGCCTGTATGCAATATGACAATGATCCTTCAAAAACTGAAGGCGCTATCCATCTGACAAGGAAAAATTTGATATTTTCGTTTTGGCCCCCTAGAGGCAAAGTCAAGAATCAGATTGCACCAAAATTTCGTGTGCACGTCACCACAAACTAGAGGTACATACATACAAAGTTTCATCACGATAGCTCCAGCCATTCTCAAAATATAGGCCTTTGAATTTTTTCACAAAACGCCCCCTACTGGCCAAAGTAGGAATCGCATCGCACCCAAAATCGAACTTGACCTAGATTTTGTGGTCATACACACCTCAATAGTAGGACGCATGCGCAGATATTCGAACGGTCCATCAACGCGCAAAGGTCCACGAGGACCATGAAGCGCTAATATGATATGATATGATTAACCTATGGTTTCTTCTGCCGTTTTCGAAATTGCTGTCTTTTCCATGATATACATGTACATGTCTGAATGTCTGGATCATGAGAAATACATTGTGTAGGCCTATCGGAGAGGATATAAATTTTCTCGCCCTTTATTCCCCTCTGCCCGCTGCTGAGTGTACTCTTAGGCCCGTATGCACCACTGTGGCTTAAGCCGAAATTGAGCTTAAGTCTAACTTAAGTTCGAACTTAACTTGAAGTCGGTATGCACCAACTAAAGCTAAGCTTCAAGTCTGGCTTAAACCCCACAAAAACTTAAACCACATCGGAGGGTGGTTTAAGTTATGGATTAACTCGTGCGCCTCGAATTTGCCTTCAACAAGCGCGGATCCGAAGGGGGCCGCCGGGCGCTTGCCTCCCCTTTCAACCAAAATGTCGGTAAAATCGATCGTGAAATTCTAGAATTTGGCGCAAATTTCACTGTCCTAGCAGAAGGCACCCCCTTTTCCCAAATCCTCGGTCCACTCCTGCCATCAATGTCAACATGGAAGTTAGTTGTGGATGCTCTTGATCCATTGCACAGGGCAGTACCCAGAAGGAGTAATCCGGGACCAGAATAACCCACTATCCCGATGAGGAATTTCAGAAATGGTTTGGTTTTGCCAAGGAGAATATTCGCCAAATCTTGCAGTTGATTGAGCGCGAGATAGGCCTATCTCCAAATTCTGACAAGAAATTTGTGTTCTCTCCCATCTGTGAGCCTGATAGCGAAACCTGTGTTGCCTACAATAGGCCTAGCTGATCCGTTACGAGTCAAGGCTTAAGTTTAAGTTGAGAAATAACTCAAATGAACTGCGAACTTAACAGTGTAACCTCTTACGCGTCAAGGCTTAAGTTATAGCTATACTAATCGTAAGTTAAGAAATAACTCAAATGGGCTGCGGCTCAAGTTGGGATAAGCGGAATTTCAGCTTAAGTTAAAGATCAGCTTAGCTGGAGTTAAGATAAAACTTAGCCTGAACTGGTGCATACGGGCCTTAAGGTCGACTCATACTTTGCGTTTTGCGCTTTGCACGTGTCCGTTTCCTATGTGAGTGCTGCGAGGTAGAAAAGGTAATTTTATTGTTGGTACGACACATACATGTAAACATATATAGGGAACGGACAAGCGCAAAGCGCAAAACGGAGAAGTATGAATCTAGCTTTAAGGGCGAGCCGACATTGTGAATTTTCATAGTGCTTCAATCCAGGCCCCTCTGAGAAAAGCAGCAAAGACCCCCTCATATGCAATATAAAATGATCCGTCAAAAACTGAAGGCGCTATCCATCTGACAAGGAAAAATTTGATATTTTCGTTTTGGCCCCCTAGTGGCAAAGTCAAGAATCAGATTGCACCAAAATTTCGTGTGCACGTCACCACAAACCAGAGGTACATACCTACAAAGTTTCATCACGATAGTTCAAGCCATTCTCAAAATAAAGGCCTTTGTGGATTTTTTTCACAAAACGCCCCCTACTGGCCAAAGTAGGAATCGCATCGCGCCTAAAATCGAACTTGACCTAGATTTTGTGGTCATACACACCCATATGCAATATGAAAATGATCCGTCAAAAACTGAAGGCGCTATCCATCTGACAAGGGAAAAGTTTACGGACACACGCACGCACGGGTATTCGAAAAACCTGGACAATGGACGGTGGACGATGGACGATGGACGGCTCCTTTCAGCATCATCGATCTCCACCACCTGGATGATAATTGTCGCATTTCCGACATACCTCCAAGACGTAAAAAATACGCCGCAAGAATTTAAATGAAAAATTGCACCAAATCAAAGTATGTCGTGCAAGATTTATAAAATATCATCCCGGGTGCATTTCGTCATTTTCACGAATTTTCTCTTTGCATGTTTGACGCCTTGGGACATTTCCGGCAAACAGCCGTACAGTGGGATTATTGCTGGGAAGGGCTGGAAAATTAATGCTATACCGACTGTAATTCGGGAATGGGGAGATAGGGTGTCCACAAAACTAAGACCTAAGACCTACAAAAGTAAGACCCACTGTATAAAAGTAAGACCCTGTTATAAAAGTAAGACCCCACTGTACAAAAGTAAGACCCTGTTATAAAAGTAAGACCCCACAGTACAAAACTAAGACCCTGTTATAAAAGTAAGACCCCCACAGTACGAAACTAAGACCCTGTTATAAAAGTAAGACCTCCACAGTACAAAACTAAGACCCTGCTATAAAAGCAAGACCCAAGACCCCACAGTACAAAACTAAGACCCCGGCGGCACCACTGCAAATAACATTGACCTTTAACCCCGGAAGTGACCTTGACCTGAAATGAAGGCAATAGAGGGCGTCATGAACTCAATAGGGGGCGTATCTCGCTTATCTTAGTTCCAAATTCCTCCGCTAGGGGTGCAAAGTCGCGGATGATCACTCGGAAGTACTCGGCAATGTTCGGAATCACTCGGGAATCTTCGGCAACCTTCGGTTTTTCTCGAATATCTCCGTTGTTTATTAACATATTCCAATGAAACCAAGACGACCTTGACCCTTGACCTCTCACCTTCCTCGCCATTGTGTTTCACAGGTCGGCGCTAGGCGGCGTTATGGACGCACCAATCTGTGTCCGCACGAGCCGCATCACGCCGAATTTGGCGTAAAAAGTAATACGCGGACACATCACCGCCTCAACTCGGTAATCACGTGATCTACTACAAGTAGTCCCAAAATTTCCCATGACGCGTTGCGCGCGCGGTGACAGGTCAGTGCGAGGTAGGAGCGCTACCTGTCGTGACAATGCTTCCTCGCTGACTACTCGGACACAAAAAAAACCCTGCAGGAAGGAGCTAACAAGGGTCAGTCATGCCTGGTCAAAGGTCAAGTCATTTGCAGTGGTGCCGCCTGGGTCTTAGTTTTGTACTGTGGGGGGTCTTACTTTTATAACAGGGTCTTAGTTTTGTACTGTGGGGGTCATACTTTTATAACAGGGTCTTAGTTTTGTACTGTGGGGTCTTACTTTTATAACAGGGTCTTAGTTTTGTACTGTGGGGGTCTTATGTCTTAGTTTTGTACACACCCTGGGGAGATAAGACCAATCCCTACAACTTTTCAAAAGGGACCCATAGTAAATTCTCAAGGACTTAGGAGCTGTAGGTATCGGTGGTTTTCCCGCCAGTACATGTGTAGACAAGACAAGAGCTAATTCTGAACGCTGTAATGCGTGATTGATCATGTTCATCGTAAGCCTGTGCAGTTCATGTTGATTCATGTTGATGCTGGGAGGTATGTCGGAAATGAGACAATTATCATCCAGGCGGTGGAGATCGATGATGCTGAAAGGCGCCGTCCATCGTCCATCATCCACCGTCCATCGTCCAGGTTTTTCGAATACCCCGCACGCACGCACGCACGCACGCACGCACTAACGCACGACAGACCACCACTAAAGGCGCCAAGCACAGCATAAGCCCTTTTGGCCTATGGGCCAAGCGGGCTAAAAATCCAGATCCAATATGGCCGCCCTGTTTTTGGAAAATTGGCAGCATTCATGCATTTCATCACTTGTGGAGTACTCTATATCTGTTGAAATAATAATGCTACCGAAAGGGGTGGACTGGGTGAAAAAAACGACGAATTTTACGATACGCATGTTGTTTGATCTTCAAAGTGTGCCATTTCTTGGGAAAGTGTTCCGACAACTAGTCTTTTGTTTCAGCTTAGTAGCTAATTAGTGCATTCAAAGATGTATCTCATTCCTTTCGACTGATAGACCCCGCAGGTGCCTTCATTTTCGTCATACAACTTGTACTTTCATGGTATTTTGACATGTTTTATTTCCAATGCTCCAAAAATTCACATTGTTGGCTCGCCCTTAAGCCGCCCATACACGTTCAATATTATTGCACAATATGAGGGCCAAAATGGGCGACATCATTGCCAATCTTTCTTCCACCCATCATGCTAAAAGCACATGCCCCTATTTTGGGCCCCATATTGTGCAATAATATTGATTGTGTATGGTCGGCTTTAAACACTTACTTACCAATGGTATTTATCTCGCAACCTTTCCCTCTGTATACTCCAATGCACTTACAACTGGATCCAGCACAGTTCTGAAAAGGACAATGGTATGGATAGCGTGCAGATTCGACGGAGAAATTGGTAACGAAAACAAGGCAGTGGAGTTAGCACACGTTCATTACGGATGGTTGAGGGGCACCAATGTTCAACCTGTACTTGTCATCAGGAGGAACAAACTCACGGGGGTTATAAAAGTTATAAAAGGAATCGTTAGAAATGACTTTGTTTTCGTGAATCGAAAGTCAAATGTTATGTTGAGAATACTTGTATTTTCAGACGATCGTTAAAATTTTTTTACATGAACTAAGCGTCGAATGACGCCACAGTGATGGAATAATGGTGGTTGCTGTATACTTTGTCATACCGGTACATGTAACAAAGGTATGATCAAAGTTCACATGTAGTTCACCATGATGGGCTGGACAGTTGGTCAAGGACGGCATAGTTAACGGCTACAATCATATTCCAAATCTATATTTCAAGCGGTTGAATTTCATTCACAACTACATCATATACATAAACCAACAATATACTACATGCTGAAAAGAATTGGACAGCAGGCTTGTTGTACTTGACTCGATGACGCGAAGACTCGATGGCGCGATGACTCGATGACCGCCAAAATTATTCAATGAAATTCAGCTGGTTATTTCTAAGAAGTGGTATGGATCAACGGCGGAAGTGGACCGACGTAGTGTCCCCATCTACCAAGAAATTGTAGTGAGGTTGATATTCAGCGTAACACGACCGTTTGAAGAGGATTTTATTCTCAATTTTAATGAGCTGTGAGGTCCCATGCGCTGCTGACACCAAGCGGTAACAACTGGAAATAAGGTGTCAGGCCCTTCCTCTTTATACCTATTTAGCATGAACTTACAATAGGCCGTAAATCCATGTGTACGCCCATATCAAAGTTTCATGCCATTTTTGGGACAGTAGAAGACTATCTTAAAAAATCGTTCTGTAGTGGTGTACAGGGATCTGTCACTAAGCTAAAGTCGATTGCTTCATGAAGAACCAGTTTGCGAATATTTCTAATTATCGGCACCCGTTTCGAGTAGGCCTACACAATGAAATACAATACAACGTACCTCCCATTCACACAAATTATAAAGGCGAACAATGCCAAAAGAGGAATGAATTTCTATTGAAAACAGGTTAAAGTCAAAAATCACCGTTTATTCTTGACGGATCAAGAAAAGCTTCTGTAACTTTTTAGCGTCACTTCTTACCTAATCAACGTTGAATCTGCGGGGCGAATACTTGTTTGTGTACTTCTAATTTTGTGCTCGCGTTTTTCGACCTCAAACCGCACACTAACCACAACGTGTGCCATATATGGTCATCGCGCTACACGAGAAAGAGATATACACGAAGCACTACATGTACGTTCAAACGGTCGTGGTAAATCATGAAATAAAGGGTAGCCTCGAACTAGGCCTAATAGCGCCTAAGTCCTTGAGAATTTACTATGGGTCCCTTTTGAAAAGTTGTTGGAATTGGTCTTGTCTCCCTATTCCACACCCCGGAGGAGGTATAGCGGTAATTTTCAGCCCCTTTGAGCAATGATCCTACTGCATGTTGTATGCGGGAAGTTTCCCAATGTGTCAGAGCTGCCACGCAAAAAGTAAATTCATGAAAATGACGAAATGCACCCGGGTTGTTCATGTACTTCATGACGTCACCAGTTTTGTGGTCACTTGCATCTTGGCAAGACGCACGTGACAATCTTGGACGAAAAGTTTCAGATCTTGGAACAAATTTTTACAATTCTTTGATATTTTTTATTATGTAATGACAATTAAATTCTTGGACTGTACTTCTTCAAAACACTTGAACGAAAAAAAACAGTTTTGAATGAATTCCGCTGCTCCACGCACAACCACAACCTTGCATTCTAAACGCCAATGACGTCACGGCTTTAGAGTTATACTAAAAATGGGAATAGGTATACGGTTTAACATGTCTAACGATGGTTATAAAAATATGCCAGAGGTGGCTTATTTCATCTTCCTAAAAATGTTGCTTCGTAACCCAGTGTTTTGAAGTGGAATTCGAATTAAAATAAGGCATGCACCCATCAATATACAGGAAATTTAATTGGCCTTCTTCGCGCCTTCGAGTCATCGCCACGACCGTTTGAAGAGGATTTTATTCTCAATTTTAATGAGCTGTGAGGTCCCATGCGCTGCTGACACCAAGCGGTAACAACTGGAAATTAAACCGCAAGCTAACCACAACGTGTGCCATATATGGTCATCGCACTACACGAGAAAGAGATGTACACGAAGCACTACGTTCAAACGGTCGTGTCGCGCTATCGAGTCATCGAGTCAAGTACAACAAGCCTGGACAGCACAGGACTCCACAACCGATTGGAAACTACTAAAGCTGACATGAAAATAAGAATTTTTATGACAAGCATCCTCATTGTGGATTCGCCACGACGATTGGACACTTGAAACAAAAGGCAATATTATTGTTCAAATTGATAGAGCTCGGATAGCCTTGAAGGGAAACTCTACTCATTGTAAACTTGAATTTTTATCAATCCATAGAGATTATTGCCATGAGTTGTGATGTCACTAGTGTCCATAGACTGAAGACCTTTATTGTAGTGAATGAGCTACTGTGACTCAAGCCTATTGGTTGTACTTCCTAATTGTGCATTGAACATACAGGAAGTTCACAGTTTATTGGTCTTCCCTGGAAATTTTCTAAGTCCAAAAACTAGGCCCACAAAGGGAGGCGTAGGATGAATGGTATAAAAGTGAGATCTCTTTCATGGCAAGTTCTTGGCCAAGTGCACCATTATGGCTTGATTTTGGGAGGGATCAATTTTTAGGCCCCTACTGATCAATTTCACAAAGGCTGGCCAGGGGTTATTCATGGTTCCCAAATGCATCACATTTTGTGGTGGACTCAGTCATTTTGGTTCTTTGATGCCACGCGTCCTCACAATCAACCATGAATTACCCCTGGTCGGCCTTTGTGAAATTGATCAGTAGGGGTCTATTACAATTGATCCCTCCCAAAATCAATCCATACTGTTGTTGGCCGAGAACTTGCCAAGAAAGTGAACTGACTTTTATACCATTCATACTAGGCCTCCCTTTGTGGGCCTAGTTTTTGGACTTAGAAAATTTCCCCCAACGACCAATAAACTGTGAACTTCCTGTATATCACATCACATGTGCTGTGCAATGGTCCCCTTGGGATGCAATAAAAATGCTTAAAATGATGAATTTGCTGATTTGAAAAAAATTACATGTTGCATCAGTGAATTTGTATGTATTAAACGATATTTCAAAAAGTCAAAATTTAACACAATGAATGGAGTGTCCATTTATTAACAATAGTTGACCCCCCGTAAATTCCGCTTTGCGTTGAGGCTTGAAGGCTAAACGCTGAGTGCACAGTGGGCTGCTGGGGCCATATTATGAAGCCATCGTAACTTTGCGTGCACGCAAATCTATTGTAAGGAAGTTGCATGCAGCGAACTACAGGGCATGTGCAGCCAAAAAAGTGGACTTGCGTGCACACAAAGTTGCGAAGGCTTCGTTTTAATAGGGAGGTTGCGATCAGCGACTGTATATGGATCCTTATATACATGTACGTATACGGATAGAATTCTGTACAACGAGGACAAATTTTATGTACATTTCGATCCGTTACGTACATGTACATGTACATGTACATGTACGTATAAGGATCCTTGATCAGTGGCTGATCTCAATCGCCCTAATGTGGCCCCTGGCCCTTCTTTGGCATCTAGATGGCCACCATACATGTATGTGCTTATCAAATGGCATCTCGTAATCCACGGTGAGATTGATGGCTTTATATTTAGCAGACAAAAAATAATTGTACTTTGAAAATGCTCAACTACATGTAACATTGGGTTGAAACTGTAGCAAGTTTATTTTTGGAGACTGTTGGATTCGACATGAAGGGTTAGAGCAGACATGGAAGTGAAAATGGAAAACCAAATGAGGTATCAATAGAGGTAACATTATTGACGCCCAGATGACAATGAGTAAACATGTTAGTGGGGTTTGCCGAGCTGCAAATTTTCATTTATACAAGATCGGTAAAATTCGAAATCTGCTCACCCACTCAGCAACAGTCAGTGCCATACGAAAACTTGTCATGTCAAGGATAGATTATTTTAACAGCCTTCTCGCCGGGGCATCTGACAGTGCCATAAAAAGGCCCCAGTTGGTTCAAAATTCGGCCGCCCGTCTCGTAACGAAGACTTCCAAGCGTTCACAAATTACACCAATATTATTTCAGCTCCACTGGCTGCCGGTCAGGGCCCGTGTTGAATATAAGGTCGCTATTAAGGTGTACCAGTTCCTGCACCAAGCAGCTCCAATATAAGTACTCTACTTTCATCGATTTAAGACCGGTTCTGGATATTCAAGCCACGCCCATTCTGTATAACTTTGACCTCATCCATGAATAGAGCTGACCATGTATGATTGACGTATAGCCTGCCCCTGTGTGCTATGTTTACATCACAATTCGTAAGCAATGCCTGGATAACCGATGCCGAATGAGTAGGCCCACCGCACTCACTGACCGTGGGTATTGCATAACGACTAGCACGGATAACTAGGCCCATCAGTTGGCCTATACAGGTGTTATTTGTTGAGCATTTCTGTGAATTACCCTGGTGGTTACGTCATGGTCCCGGAATGACAAAACCCAACGGAAAATTAATCAATCGCACGGTACAGATTTAAACCACAAATAGCAATCTGTTTATCCGTACTGACAACCACGAGTCACTTTCAGCCCACCAGCACAAGTAGAAAATGTGCGCCAATGAACAACAAGGGGCCGTGGGCCTATTCACACTGTGCTGCATGGGGGCGGTCACAGGCACTTATAATGAACCGGTCTTAAATCGATGAAAGTAGAGTATCTACAAGATGCCATCGTTCCTTATGCTCCAACAAGTGCTCTGAGGTCAAAACTTATGTCAGGAACCTCGAACGAAAAAGAAAAGTGGTAACGGTGCTTTCTCTGTGGCTGGTCCTCAGATCTGGAATAGTTTACCCCAGTCCCTTCGTGCCATTTATTCCTATAATTCTTTTAGAACTAATTTAAAACTCATCTTTTTATGAAATATTTGTATTAGGCCTAGAAGAATTTTATGTTTTTTTAATCATGCTACGTGTCTTACTTTGTAAAGCGCTTTGAAATATTTTATGTAAAGCGCTATAGAAGTGGTTTTTAATAATAATAATAATAATTGCTGATAGGAAATCTGTGCATACATGTAATTGCCGTATTGAACGGTTATAGTGGCCTGATAAGTGTCGTACAAACATTTTCTACCACATGGGAGCGAATAATAGGACTGAAACTGTAGGAAATTCATTTGGGGGGGGGGAGCTGGCACACATTATGCCATCAAGGTTAGTGCATACAGGGGAAGTGAACATTTACAAGTAGCAGAGAAAATGGAGAATCAATGCGATATCAATTATAGAGGAAGCTTTATTGCCAGGAAATTTGATGTGCATAATTTAACGGATATAATGGCGTGATGTTTAGTAAGTGTCATGCAATACAATTTTCTACCACATGGAAGCGGTGGTTCGTGAAGTGGCACCCTCAGCGTTACGTGGCAAAATTGACCATTTTGTCTATATTCACAATGTACATGTATATCATAGAGACTGCGCAAACTGCATGAAGTTGCAATTGCTGATACATGACAAACTCTAGTGTAGTCGTTTGTGTTGGTCAGCACTGATGGAAAATGCATAAGACCAACATACGTTATGGACATTATCTCAGAACTGCAAATTCGTCTTTAAAAAATTGCGAAATCCTTGTTTTTTTGCCAATTTCATTTCAATTTGTTTACAGCCCGGTGTTCCTAAGAGAATGCTAATGCTAATGCTAAACTGATACTGCCATAAGTGGTTTACTGTTATGCATTATTACAAACATGTAACGAAGATGTTTTTACAAAAAGTATTCTTTTCTTCAAAAAACATCAGAGTCCATCAATATACCCATCTGACTTTCCTAATGTACATGTAGCATATCATATGTGGACGAAGTATGGAAATACAATATAAAATCATTCCACTTACACGAAGGGTAGATTCATACTTCTCCGTTTTGCGCTTTGCGCTTGTGCGTTCCCTATGTTTATGTGTGGTACCAGAAATATATATTTCTGGTGGTACCAATAATAAAATTAACCACCCACTGACATAGGAAACGGACAAGCGCAACATAGCGCAAAACGGAGAAGTATGAAGCGGCGATTCCACTGTCGCGATTTTGGCTTGAGGCGGGGTTGCGATCCCTTGCGATCACCTTATATGGCAATTGGAAGTCCTTATAAGGGATCGCAACCCCTTCTCAAGCCAAAATCACGACAGTGGATTCGCCGCTTTTTGAGACACTTATTCTCAGTCTACCGCTCACATTGTCAGTTGGAATGGCTAATGCCCGTGTCACACTGTCCCGAAATTAGACACCCGATGGCCACACGAATATGGAATTTTGAATTTTGCGTGAAGATGGCCCCGAAGTCAACTTCCAGAATCTTTCAAATTTTCGATCCCAACCGGGGTCTTCTTCAGGCTGGCATTATCAGTAAGATTTCCAAAAGTTTCCATTAATTCGTATGACCATCGGGTGTCAACTTCGGGACTGTGTGACACGGGCATTAAGGCCTGTATCCACTAAGTCCGGTTTACCGCTGCAGTTTGCCGCACCGGGATTTTTTCAAAGGATTTTGGATAATCCTTCGATAGTTTAACAATACATATCGTGTTAATTATCCCAATGCCTGTGAAAATCGCTCCCGCGCCGCAAACCGCACCGGAAACCGTTGTAGTGGATACAGGCCTTAAAGGCCCGAACCCACTGACGCGTTTTCCCGCAGCGGGAAAACGCAGCGGCACTAAATGCTTTGTTAAAAGGCAGCGGACCGAGAATATAACAAAGAATTTGTCGGGCGGTGATGAAACCGCGGCGGCAAAACGCGACAGTGGGTTCAGGCCTTTAAGCGGCGAATCCACTGTCGCGATTTGGGCTTCAAACGGGGTTGCGGTCCCTTGCGATCGCCTTATATCGCATTCGGAAGTCCTTATAAGGTAACCGCAAGGGAACGCAACCGCGTCTCAAGCCAAAATTGCGACAGTGGATCACCCGCTTTCAATACCAGAATGCCACTGTCTGGTTACGCAAGCCTTAAACGTCACATGACCGCGAATTCGGTCAACGAATGTTGTTTTGTTGGCCCGAGAGCAATGATATCACGTTTCACACGGTGATGAAATTCATTTTTGTCTTCGACATGGACGCAGGCACGTCATATATAGCGCCATTCTGTGGTAACCTTCTACAGGGTGTTTCAAAAAAAGTTGTCATCTCTAAAGCGGGTGATCCACTTTGCGATTTTGGTTTGAGATGGGGTTGCGTTCCCTTGCGGTTACCTTATATGGCAATCGGAAGTCCATATAAGGTAATCGCAAGGGAACGCAACCTCGTCTCAAGCCAAAATCGCAACTTACAGTGGATCACCCGCTTTAAATATCTCCGAGAACCCAAACCCATGAATACATGTATTTTTGGCTCAGATTTGTAGATAGGTCAAGATGCATGGAGGTGCTGGAGAAATTTTGGCTCTGGCTGCTTCATGCGTGGATGAATAAGAGGCCTCGGACTGAGCAGGTGCAAAATGCAAAAAAGGACAGATTTATCAGAAAGCAATGAAACATTTATTTCATTTGCGCAGGCTACAGAATTTGCCAGGATTACTGCAATCTACCTTCCACATGGCCATTCAGAAGAGTTTGCAGAGTTCCCTTCAGCCCAATCATTGAAATGTCCTCAGTGCACTTACATCACCATGGTTCTTTTATTGTTTGGAGGACACCTGCATTTCGGACCCTTTTACTTTTGGGTCACTGTTCCGTCATAACAAGACACCATCAAACAAACATTACACAAACATTATGAGTATGTCTACACCTAGCAGCTTACAAAATCTGAGCCAAAAATATTCATGGGTTTGGGTTCTAGGAGACATTTTAGAGATGACAACTTTTTTTGAAACACCCTGTAGAATGGACATGACGGTGATACTCAAACAGTTTTTATCGGAATAATCCACATAGCACTTTCGTTGAGAGGAGACATTGACCTACCAACATAATGCAAAGTGAGAGGTTAAAGATACTAAGTAACGTATCACGGATATTTTCGCGGGCGACGAAATTCATTGTTTATTTACATTTTGTTTGTTTATGTCCAGGCTTTCTTTGTCTTTTGAAATTTGTTGGTGACATGCCCCTCTAGAAATTCTGTTGATTCCAAAAGTATTCATTTTGGTGGGTGGCATGTCCCAAAAGTCCAAAATAACATTATGTAAACGTCCGTGTTTACAAACATTGAATGAAAACATAGAAGTCGTGATACATTTATATCTTTAACACTGTTTTTTTTTCTCTCAAAAAAGTGGGCAAAGTACATGTACTTAATTACAGCTGGAAAAGCAAAAAACGAGGAAAACGCAGTGTAGTTTACATACATTGTATACGAGTAGGAAAGAACAGTTGCCTCTGCTTGGAACTGGCCTTTCGACAATGGGTCATATGAATAAAGACTAGTACATGTAAATGCTTTTACTTGAATTTTGCAATACAAATGTACTAGGCAATGCTGTACAAATCTGAAGTAAAAGCATTTGCTAGTCTTTATTCATATGACTCATTATCCAAACGGAAATTTGATGCCGAATAATAGGCCTATTGCTATGTTCAACATGACTATACTTACCCTTTGAATCTCGAAATATCCGACATTTGCTTTCAATGCATGAGTCACAAATCCTGTGCAGTCTTTATCAGCTGTGCTAGAATATATATTTCATAACTGTGCACCCCGCAAACACCCAATGGCACTGCCTACTTTACGAAACTTACCCTTTGAATCTCGAAATATCCGACATTTGCTGTCAATGCATGAGTCACAAATCCTGTGCAGTTTTTATCAGCCGTGCTAGAATATATTTTGCACTTATCAATGTAGCAAAAGGACCTGCACGCGGGAGTCTTAGAACATCTGAGCCCGCATTCCATAAGAGAATCGACAGAGGGTGTCCCTATTGGCGTTTGTGAACTTGGAATCGAACCAGGGCACTGACCAGGTCTGGTCACAGTCACAGTCCAATCCACTAAGTCAAGTGCCGACACTGATGAAAAAATGGCAAAAAACCAAGTGAATTTCAACATCGTGGTTTTTTCGATTAAAATGTATCTTTCTCACAAGGTAGTCGACAAGCTTTCGCACACGCAATATTAAATGAAATATTCCTTCAATATGCCAGAGTGTCTTCCTGAAAATACCGGTAATACGATTCCCGAATGATTAATCCGCAGTGGACGAGCGTACGTTGGCCAAGTTGATTTAAATTAACTTAATCGACGGATGATGTAGCATCACGCACGTTTTATTCTACATTTTATGGCCAATTCATTGATTTGTAATCAACCACGCAAGAATGCCGTTGAATTTTTTTGAAACTATATGCAGAATGGGGCCTGTTTCATAAAGTGACTTTGAGTTAATGTGTGCTATGTGGTCCCCTGCAGATGACCTTTATGTGCATGTGAAGTTCCGGCCCGATCGAACATACAATATGGCGCCAGGTGGCATAACCCAATAATCATCAAAGTCCTAGCTGGGAGTGACTTGACCGAGATTGCTCATAACTGATATGTACCTCCCTCTGTCATTAGACTATTATGTCCAACCCGGTGAGCACATGGTCCATGGACCATTTCATTTAATGTCCGTCATTGTCTTTTAATGAGGAGTTTGGAATGGCAAGATTGCAGTGGGGCGACCTGAGATGAACTGCAGATTATTTGTTTGTCACTTGCATGGAGGTATAACATAAGATACCTCCATGGTCATTGTGATGGATTGAATAACATCTAATCCACTCCATCCTGAATTAAGGATTTGTTAACTTCATTTTCCGTGAGATGTTTCCTCCTTTGTGTAAGTTCATCCTACACCAAAATGTTACTCGTATTTTCTTAATAAAGTAAATTTTATAGAATAAATCGAATAAGATTGAAAATCTGTCAAAATTAGTTCTTGCCGGAAGGTCACGGAATGGACATTCTAAAGCAGGGCCGTATTTAGCTTTTTGGTCCTGGGGGGGCAGAAGGCCTCTTTTTGCCGTTTTTTGCCCAAAATTTGCATGAAAATCACGTTTTTTGGTTGGCTCCGGGGGGGGGGGAACTGCCCCCTCGCCCCCTNGGGGGGGGGGGGAACTGCCCCCCTAGCCCCCCCCACTAAATACGGCCCTGCTAAAGTCTATCCCATCCATCCAAGGGTGTAGCAGCAAGATGTCAACTGGCACCCAGCAGTGCAGGCAATTAAAGGGAGACATGCGAAAAATATTGCCCGGCGGGCACAAGTTGTCTGAGTTGTAGCGCCATCTGTTAATACACGGTGACACTACGCTATATCAATCACAGGCCCCTGTAGAGCTATCAGTGAGTTTCGAACACTTTACTGACCAAACGTATCTAAAAAACACAACACGTATCTAAAAACACACCACGAGCTCATAAATTAGTGAGCGCCGGGTGTGTTTTTACAAACTAGTGTTTTTTTGGTTAGATACGTGTTCTAAGCTCACTAATAGCTCTACAGGGGCCTGTGATATAGCGTAGTGTCACCGTGTATTAACAGACGGCGCTACAACTCAGACAACTTGTGCCCGCCGGGCAATATTTTTCGCATGTCGAGTGGAGATTGTGATCGATCTACGACACTCTTGGCTGGGACAGACTTTTACATGAGGTTTTTGGGTGCGGTAAAAGTCAAAATTCCTCTCTTTGCCCTTGTACCTACTTGGGTCAAGTAGCGGGCCAACCCAAACCAGTGGCGGTGGGAAGTGACACATCTCCATACATATTGCCGCTTATTCCGTGCACACACCCGGTGTACTTCCCATGGCTTGGCCCGTTATACTTCCCGCTTATTATCCATGTTATCAGTCTATCTAATTTCCCGCCAGACAATCTCGTCCCACCTGACTGGACGAGGTTTACCGTTCCCGGAAACTAATCCTTTACCCTTGTAACACTCCGCTCGTGTAGCGGGGTTCATCTTGAGGGCAGGACACCAGGCGACCATTCCCCGTGACGTCACATATATGGCTGCCTCCATGATCGCCAATTTCGACGAATAAGTTCTTGAAAAAAGCTCGCAAAAGTAAGTTTTACCTCTTCGATCGAATTCACCAACACTTTTCTCAGAATTTTGAGATATCAGAGTTGTGTTTGATTCGAGACAATTCGATTTTTTCTCAAAATTATTGGTGGTAAAGTCGGATTTCGTTCGAAAACCGCAAGTCGAGGATTTCAATTTCATTTTCGCTTTTCACTTTCCATGGACCTGCCAGGTTGTGCTACTGTGCACGTATACATGACGTAGGCCTGCCCTAGGCCTACATGATGTACTGTAGTGTACACGGTGGTGGTAGGCCTAATCATGCCGGCCAAAGCCCCCGCCCCACACAGACACACCACCAAAAACAACACAGGACCTGTCCTCTGTCTGATCCCCTTGAATTGATATCTGGATCTCACTAGGCCTATAACGACATCATGTCAGGCGCGGATCCAAGTTTTTTTTGCAGAGGGGGGTCAGGGCCGCCGAGGTCGGTCGTTGCAGGCGGGCGCCGAAGATACCTGCGCCAACCTGGTCCTCCCCCAGAAAATTTTGAAATCTAGCTAGCCTACGACTACGTACGTTGGGCCTATGACAGTGACTTGACGCCTATGTACATGATTTAATTGATACATGTAGCTAGGCCCCCTACCACAAATTCTTGGGACTTCAGACAATCCCAGTCTGCGATGGTGAAATTTAATGTCTGTCGGAGCACCATTCAATATGTTTACGCCGCCGGTATTGCACAAATCAAATGCAGCCCTTGAATAAGGGCTCTGCAGCTAGAAATGTTATGTAATAAAATAGTCCCAGGAATGCAGCTTCCTACATACTTTCCAATTCACCTAATGGCTAATACTAATGCTTTTTGGCTTCAACTACTGATTTGGCTAACACATGATCAGAGCAAGCCAAGCGCCACGTCTGAGTCCCCTTCATCCCACCCACTCCTGATGTGAGACTGACCCTGCTGTAGTGGTAAAGAGCCAGAGCCAGATGGTTCACTGGAGGAGGGCCACACGTTCAGACACTCAGAATCTTCTCGTGTTCTGTTCTGTTGTCTACTCCATTCAAAACATGCATTTGCAATAACTCGCAATCAAGAAAAACGTGGGATCTTGGGTTTTGGGGTTGACAATGATACCTTCCTCTGTTTGCAGTCTCAGTCATAAGTTCGTACAAACTACATCATACACCAACTATTTGGTCGAGCTACTCCTGTAATGGTTGGGAATGGGAATCCGTGTGGTGTTACCGGGCAACTTGTTGCCTCTGTGTTGTGTGTGATAAAAAACATTCTCTGGGGACAACATGTAGGTCATTTCATTATTTTTCCTTTTATCTCCACTGCATGTCCTTTTTCTGGCCAATTCGTCCTCTTTGAATCCTTGTGCTTTTCACAAAACAAATGTGAAATGAATTATGCTGAAACCAGTCATCTTTGCCAAACCTACATTGACTCAATTTGTATTGATGGTGCTACAGTAGTAGCCTATGGTAACCTATGGTGCTACAGTAGTAGCCTACAGCAGTGTGTTCACACAACTTTCGAAAGCTCCAGCAATCTATGAAATTTTGGTGTTCTTATTGTTGAGCAAGTTCATGTTTCACCCCAGTCAAATGTCAGGTATCACTGTGAATGTGATACAGTGAAGCTGTTAATCCGGGGGTGCATGCTATAGGCCTACCTAAGCAGGTGCGGATCCAAGGGGGGGCACACCCGGCCCGTGCCCCCTCTATTTTGTGGAAAATCTTTAAAATTGACCGGGAAATTTCGAAATTTTGAAAAGATGTTAAAATTTGACCGAGGTTTTCCACGATGTCCGCTGGCTGTGCCCCCTCTTTCCCATGATTCTGGATCCGCCCCTGCTAAGGTCCAATAAAAGATGATGACTAACCCACCCTGCTTGTCAATGTCATTGTCTGTAGGCCGATGCCTCCTGTAGTCTTGAGCTGTGTTCTGCAAATCTCGTGGGAGCCTACATGTAAGTTCCTATAAACATGATAAAGCTTGCAAGGCAGACTGGGTGGATGAGGAGAGAGACAAACAAATGAATGTGGAGTTGAACTCGTATGGTATCTTATCAAATTAATTATTGCAAATCTATACTATAATGGACGGTAGCCATGTTGGATTGTGTTATCAACCTGAGTTGACCTGTTTATCTGCTATACCTTGCTATGTAATGACTGTACACAGTTACGGTGGACCGGACTCTCTGCCCTATCTTTTAACATTACCCAGTTTTAAAATCCGCGCCATTTTCCACCTGCGCCCGAGGTTGTGGTCGGCGTGCGTTCACATTCTCGCTGGCAATTGCCCCTCCCCGGATTTCAAACTGGGTAATGTTAAGGTACCTTATTTATACCCAGGATCGTCCTGGGTAACAAAAAGGATTACCCAGAATACCCAGGGTAATAATGAGGTGTACCCAGGACGACATTAACCGATTCAGCTGATGTGACCTTGCTGTAGTGGTACAGAGCCAGAGCCAGAGGGTTCACTGGAGGAGGGCCACACGTTCAGACACTCAGAATCTTCTCGTGTTCTGTTCTGTTGTCTACTCCATTCAAAACATGCATTTGCAATAACTCGCAATCAAGAAAAACGTGGGATCTTGGGTTTTGGGGTTGACAATGATACCTTCCTCTGTTTGCAGTCTTAGTCATAAGTTCGTACAAACTACATCATACACCAACTATTTGGTCGAGCTACTCCTCAAGTGCATGAAGAGCTTCAGTAGGCCTAGGTAAACTACTCTGCTACACTAAGATCTCATCTGCATCTGTTGTAAGTTGTACCATGCAGTCTGCCATCCTAATGCCAATGCCAATATGGCTGCTAGGTTTATTTTTAGCTTTGCTCAGGTATCACTGAAACAGAGGTAAATCATTCAAGACTAAACGATCAGCAGTAATGGTTGGGAATGGGAATCCGTGTGGTGTTACCGGGCAACTTGTTGCCTCTGTGTTGTGTGTGATAAAAAACATTCTCTGGGGACAACAAGTAGGTCCTTCATTATATTTCCTTTCATCTCCACTGCATGTCCTTTTTCTGGCCAATTCGTCCTCTTTGAATCCTTGAGCTTTTCACAAAACAATGTGAAATGAATTATCGGTATGCTTAAACCAGTCATCTTTGCCAAACCTACATAGACTTGATAATGATCACGATGATAGGCATGTAATTGATGGTGCTACAGTAGCCTACAGCAGTGTGTTCACACAACTTTTGAAAGCTCCAGCAATCTATGAAATTTTGGTGTTCATATTGTTGAGCAAGTTCATGTTTCACCTCAGTCAAATGCCAGGCCTTTCCTTTTGAGGCGCGCTAAAATGTGCATGTGCCTCGCAAACAATAGAAATTCTATTGTTTGCGAGGCATGCACATTTTAGCGCGCCTCAAAAGGAAAGGCCTGAAGTGCCAGTTTACATGTACATGTATCACTGTGATACAATGAAGCTGTCAATCTGGGGGTGCATGCTATGGTAGACAGTGTTCTCCAACTCCTATACCACGGGTACACGGCGCCACACCAAATTTTCTTGCCGCCAACCTAAACGCCGAACGGACTGTTCCCGCCACACCAAAAAAGTCTGCCGCCACAGAAAAAAACTGCCCGCCACGGCTGACGAAAGTTACGCTGAAGCAACCATATCGCACACAAAGTCAATATTTGTAATCATGCATCATGCTAACCACAGGCCTAAACCACAAACACCACACTCGAGCACGACTTGTCGGCATCATCCTTTGATCTTCCCACGATCTGACTGGCCTGGGACCGTCAGTAGTCAAATGTCATTCAAACATCTTGTTTGATTGACAGTCGGCCAGAGACAGGTAGCTATGGCAATAGCCAATCGGGAGTCGGGGGCCTAAGTTACAGGTTGATTGACATCTGTCTCTCAGTTGAAAACTTCTGATTCTCACACCCCTTTCTAATTTCATTGGATGAACAAGAAACGTTGCTGACCAAAACTACTGCACCTGAGCAGTACTACGGCCTGACCATGTGCTCTTGTTTTGACTGGAGGCTGACCACGTGGCTTTGTTGTGTCTGGTTTGGGACCGTTCCCATTTCAAATGAGGGGTTGCAGGAACCTGTTACATGCAGTCTTTGCATCATCAGAACGCAGGAAATCGCATCTCAGCCCACCT
>NMRB01003323.1:16043-27786 GCA_002633025.1 Notospermus geniculatus | reverse complement strand
GGGGGGGGGGGGGGGTTAATGGGGAAATCTTTTCCGAATTGTTCATTTCCTCATCATGCAACAATGAGTGATGGTTTTGTGAAAAGTGACTCTTTTAACCCAGTGTCTATTTTTCCATTGACTTTTTTTCCAGTGTCTATTTTTCCGGTGTCTTTTTTTCCAGTGTCTTTTTTTCTAGTGACTTTTTTACCAGTGTCTTTTTTTCCAGTGTCTTTTTTACTGTGTCTTTTTTTCCGGTGTCTTTTTTTCCAGTGTTGGATTCGCATGCTATATGCATAAGCCTATGTACCTACATTGTAAGGTCCAGTGTAGTTAAATGATGACCAACCCTGCTTCATGTGCTTGTCATTGTCTGTAGGCCTATGCCTTCTGATACATGTTACGTAGTCAGATTGCATCTCTGTTCTGCAATCTCGTGGGAGCCTTCAAAGTTGTAAGGCAGGCTGGGTGGATGAGGAGAGAGGCAAGCAAGCACATGTGGACAAATGGCATGCGACAACAGAGTTATCAAATTATTGCAAATACCTGTACCGGGTAATGTGAACATACACATACCGGTATATACATGTATAGGCTGCATGTACATAAATATGTAAAACATGTAAATATGAAAAGTGTGGCTTCCCTGAGTCACTAGCTCGGTATGCATTCGTAACTTGTTGATTCGTTCCATCTTGGGATGCAGACTTATACTGGTAAATTGAGAAGCGTTTTGGAACATGCACCACCAGTAGATCATTGATAGGGCAATCTGATTACTCCACTTTTGTAATCGCTAAACCGTTCCACTGCCAATGACCAGTTTGTCGAAAATGAAGTCTGAGTAACTATAAAATCCTATGTGATAGGGTTTCTGTACATGTACATGTAGGAGTTCAGGATATGGTAGGTTTTAGAATTTGAATAAAAAATGCCACTGGCAAATGCCAAGGATAGGATTTTAATGGAAGAAACAAAAATTGTGTGCATATTGACCAACGTTATTGCATCTGATTGAACGTTGCAGAAAGTGGTCTGAACATGAACGCCTATGTCCCTGTTCGAGCACAACCTGACATGTCTGACACCTGCAAACAGTTTAGTTTCCTGTATAAACGGATGCCAAGAAATCATACATCATGAATGAGAAATCAGAAATGACTTGTATTTGGGTCAGACAAATAACTAGAGTGTGCTGTTGTATTTTTAACAATGTTGTGAATTGTACGATTTTGATACCTCATTGTGTGGGTGTGTATGATAACTCTCCCCTTTATGTAGGTTGGTTCATGCACGCTTGATTCGGACCTTATTTGGGTTATGTCACACCCACTCTATCTATACCTTTTGAAGGAAGGAAGATGAACCCACTGGGTGGAAAGGCTGTGGAACAGAAGCCGAGCGACAAATCAGTTCATGATATCATGCATCCAAACACACCGCACATGCTATTAATTCGTTTCAGTACGGTTTGATTTCTATTCTAAAATGGCAACAAAATTCCAGTTTCCCTGACCTTATATTTGTAGGCAAAAACTGACATCACGAATACTACAATGGAACAACAGGACATTACTGACATCACGAATACTACAATGGAACAACAGGACATTACTGACGTGCCTACTGCTATGTGTGGAGGTTGTGAACCAGAGGAAGTGATCGAGGATATAATTGGAAGTACTGAACCTGCAAAGAGTGAGTCACCTGAAGACGAGCCGGTGTCTGACCTGACTCAGGAGCAGGTGGGGGAAGGTGAAGACGATAAAGGAACCGTGGAGAATGAGGAGCCAATGATGCATGAAGGTTAGTGTGGAAAGATGGCTCTATGGTATTACAGAAACATTGCTACCTAATAGACGATATCACTCCAAAAGAGTGCAGCACCTTATACGGGGCAGCGTCATGATGTTCCGCATGTCATTTCATGATGTCTTGAGGTGAGACAAAAAAACAAATTGTTTCAGGATGACGTGATCGCTGAAACAACTGGATTTTTTCGAGTCACGTCATGGCATTCAGAAATGACGTGCGGGACGTCATATGACACTGCCCCATGAGGTGCTGCACTCTTTTGGAGTGATCGAGTACTATTAGGCTGGATACGACTCAACTCGATGTTTTCTTTTTACCATTTCCAGAATCGCCGGAATCTGATCCTGTGGCAGACGAAAAAGCTGTTGATTTGAATGAGAACGGACAACCTCCACAAGAAGGGTCAGAGGAAGAGGAGGACAGTGTTGGAGATGATGGGGTCAAGGTTGAGGCGATACAAAAGGTGAGAGGTCAAGGTCATTTCAGTGGGGTCAGTGGTCAGCTGATTGGGTTCTTCACTGCAATAATGTGTCATGCATCATGAACTGGATTAAAATTTGGTCGCAAGTTGGAGAACAGTGGAGAAAGGTATGAAGGTATGGTTGACATCATGTATAGAGCTTGTGCAGTGGCTCATTATGACGTCACTTTTGAGCAGTGGACCATCATGCTGACGTCGACGACAAAGTGTGCCACCTGTAGATCGCGTCATGGTTGAAGACGCACACACATGCCACTTGTGCTGATGACAAAGTGCACCACGTGGGTCGCCGACGTCAATTTGACCATCAATATGGCGGACTTTTCTGTGATGACGTCACCTGCACAAGCTCTATAGTACATGTACATGTATCTCTCATCAATAAACCAACAGACCCTCTACCTCAGGATATTCAAGTACAGACTAACTCCCCCAAAATGTGCTCGCCACGGGTCAATATGCTAGTACCTGTAATTTGAACATACACATACATACATGTAGGCTGCATGTACATGTACATGAATAAATAAAACATGTAAATATGAAAAGTGTGGCTTCCCTGAGTCACTAGCTCGGTATGCATTCGTAACCTGTTGATTCGTTCCATCTTGGGATGCAGACTTATACTGGTAAATTGAGAAGATTTTTGGAACATGCACCACCAGTAGATCATTGATAGGGCAATCTGATTACTCCACTTTTGTAATCGCTATTAACCCTTCCACTGCCAAAGACTGGTTTGTTGAAAATGAAGTCTGAGTAACTATAAAATCCTATGTGATAGGGTTTCTGTACATGTACATGTACATGTAGGAGTTCAGGATATCGTAGGTTTTAGAATTTCAACAAAAAATGCCACTGGCAAATGCCAAGGATAGGGTTTTTTAATGGAAGAAACAAAAATTGTGTGCATATTGACCAACGGGGAACGTTATTGCATCTGATTGAACGTTGCAGAAAGTGGTCTGAACATGAACGCCTATGTCCCTGTTCGAGCACAACCTGACATGTCTGACACCTGCAAACAGTTCAGTTTCCTGTATAAACGGATGCCAAGAAATCATACATCATGAATGAGAAATCAGAAATGACTTGTATTTGGGTCAGACAAATAACTAGAGTGCTGTTGTATTTTTAACAATGTTGTGAATTGTATGATTTTGATACCTCATTGTGTGGGTGTGTATGATAACTCTCCCCTTTATGTAGGTTGGTTCATGCACGCTTGATTCGGACCTTATTTGGGTTATGTCACACCCACTCTATCTATACCTTTTGAAGGAAGGAACCCACTGGGTGGAAAGGCTGTGGAACAGAAGCCGAGCGACAAATCAGTTCATGATATCATGCATCCAAACACACCGCACATGCTATTAATTCGTTTCAGTACGGTTTGATTTCTATTCTAAAATGGCAACAAAATTCCAGTTTCCCTGACCTTATATTTTGTAGGCAAAAACTGACATCACGAATACTACAATGGAACAACAGGACATTACTGACATCACGAATACTACAATGGAACAACAGGACATTACTGACGTGCCTACTGCTACGTGTGGAGTTTGTGAACCAGAGGAAGTGATCGAGGATATTGGAAGTACTGAACCTGCAAAGAGTGAGTCACCTGTAGATCAGCGAGTGTCTGACCTGACTCAGGAGCAGGTGGGGGAAGGTGAAGGCGATAAAGGAACTGTGGAGCATGAGGAGCCAATGATGCATGAAGGTTAGTGTGGAAAGATGGCCTCAATGGTATAGAAACATTGCTACCTATTATAGACGATATCACTCCAAAAGAGTGCAGCACCTTACGGGGCAGCGTCATGATGTTCCGCATGTCATTTCATGATGTCTTGTGGTAAGACAAAAAAAAAATTGTTTCACGACGACATGATCGCTGAAACAAACGGATTTTTTTTTAGTCATGTCATGGCATTCAGAAATGACGTGCGGGACGTCATGATGCTGCCCCATCAGGTGCTGCACTCTTTTGGAGTGTGATCGAGTAGGCTGGATACGACTCAACTCGATGTTTTCTTTTTTTTACCATTTCCAGAATCTCCGGAATCTGATCCTGTGGCAGACGAAAAAGCTGTTGATTTGAATGAGAACGGACAACCTCCACAAGAAGGGTCAGAGGAAGAGGAGGACAGTGTTGGAGATGATGGGGTCAAGGTTGAGGCGATACAAAAGGTGAGAGGTCAAGGTCATTAGAGTGGGGTCAGTGGTCAGCTGATTGGGTGCTACACTGCAATAATGTGTCATGCATCATGAACTGGATTAAAATTTGGTCGTAAGTTGGAGAACAGTGGAGAAAGGTATGGATGACCTCATGTATAGAGCTTGTGCAGTGGCTCATTATGACGTCACTTTTGACCAGTGGACCATCATGCTGACGTCGACGACAAAGTGTGCCACCTGTAGATCGCGTCATGGTTGAAGACGCACACACATGCCACTTGTGCTGATGACAAAGTGCACCATGTGGGTCGCCGACGTCAATTTGACCATCAATATGGCGGACTTTTCTGTGATGACGTCACCTGCACAAGCTCTATAGTACATGTACATGTATCTTTTGAGACTGAGGGAACTTTCCATTTACTAAAGGGGATCGGACATATCTTATTCTAACACTGTCCACCATGATTCATTTATGTTACAGAAGGAGCCGGAGCCAACCCCCGTCATTGAGACATCTGCCTCCAAGGGCAAGGAACAGAAAAAACAAAAGAAGGAATCGAAGTCAAAATCAAAATCGAAAGATAAAAGAAAGGAAGACAAAAGTATAGGTTCGTCACTTTCATATTTAGAGTTCTGATTCAAGAAGTTGGTGGCTGTCTTGTGAACGTAATGCTTCATCCTGATCAGCTGTGGAGATTCTTTGATTCATATTGACCAAACTTGCTGTACTCTTTCAGAACATGTCCTGAAGGCTTTGAGTAGCCTCAGCTCTCCTGAGGAGAAGTTAGCTGCTCTGTGTAAGAAGTATACTGAACTTCTCGAAGAGCACAAGTCAGTCCAAGCAATGAGCAAACAGTCCCAGAAACAGGTGACAGGGGTAAGTTATTCCAGCGAGGTGTGGCTCGGAGCATCAGTCTGCGTCTAGTGAGGAAGAGGGTAGAATAAGGTAGTCACAAATGATTCCGTTTGACCGAAATACCAGAATGGATGGGATCTCTGATGTACATCCATTGCAAGTTGTGTTCCCAGACAGTACCAGGACGTTATGATATGACCAAATAGTTCCTGGGACCCACATATTTTTTTCCGTGAGGCCAGACCCAAAACAAGAGGCCCAAGGGCCTGGCGCTCAGCTGACAGTTGACTTCAGTTGTAGTTGTAGGTGTAGTGAAGCATGCTGAAGGAGAGGTGGAACTGTAAACTGGGTCCAAAGATTTTATTATAGAAAACGAAGAGAAAGACACCTTGGCTCAACTGGTCTTTAAGCAGGTCAAGGAAGTAGATCACTTCAAATTACACTTCATNATCTGTGCAGGGAGTTACAGAAACACAACAAACTCATCAAGGTATTTTAACTGTGGCCATTCAGTTTGGGGGAAGGGCAGGTAGTGGAGTGATTGGGCTTCACGCGGACCACTCTCTTGCTTGATCGTCACCCTTCGATGTACAAATGAAAATAATGACATTAGTTTCTGTGCAGCCTCCCAACGCAGGTTTGAGGCTTACAAAATGTTGGTGTATCACTAACATTACCAAATGCTCAGCTCCAGTCAGAAATCGCTGAATTTGGGTGTTAAATTTTTTTCGCAAATATGCATTGCCTATACCTATGTAGTATCATTCAGTTCAGCTTTAAAATATTTTTTCAGGGCACTTCAGCCTGAATCTGATTTTCTTTTCAGGAAGAAAGTTTAGCTCGTGTTAAAGATGAGGAAGAAAAAAGGAGGGAGGTAGCCAATCGTTTTCAGGTACGTATGATCAAGGCTCGAAAAATTGGGTGCCCGAGCGCCCGCAGGCACCTTGTCTGATGACCAGGGCACCAGAAATCAATAATATACAGAATAGAACATGCCAGACCGGGCACTAAACCCCCGTCATAAAAAACTGAAACCACCCTCCCCCAAATCATTAAATAGTGCATAGACATGTCATACCGGGCACCCACAAAAAGTCAGCCCTGACGATGTTCTGTGAATGTGTGGCATATCGTCAGACACACCTGGTTGGTGGGGGAGGAAATGGCAGCCTTCCTTTCCATTCATTTTGGCCTCTGTAATTAGAACACCTCCCTATTCAGGACAGTCATTGTCAGGCCCAAGAGTGTCCTTAATTACGAGATTATAGCTTTCGATGCAACGTTGTGGTTTCGTGCATAATTGTGGCTGCCAGCGTAGCTGATGTGATGTCTGTCCCCTTCCCTCAGTTTACTTCGGTAGATGACAAAATCTCACCTTAAGTCTGATCTGTTGATATCTTCCAGACTACGATCACTGACATCCAGTCACAAATGCAAGATAACTACTCCAAGAACACGAAGCTCAGGGAGGAGAATATAGAACTTGCTACTCGACTGAAGGACTTGGTTGGAAATTATGAAAAAGCTCAATCCGTGAGTACCGGTACAGGAATAACTTGCATGGAACTATGTACGGTAGATTACAGATGGCCAGGAATTAAGCCTGTGACCTCCTGGCCTTGAACCGATGCTTAGCCACTGTGCCACCGCCACATGGGGTTCTGTCTTGTGACCAATAGCAACCATTTCTTGCAAACATCCCATCACCCATCTGTCACCATTTTGTTTTCAGCAAGTGGAAAAGGTATTCAACCAAAATTTAGCATTGACGCAAGAAAAAGAAAAGGATACAAAGGAAAAGCAACTGGTGAGTTGATGAGAATAGTGGAACCTCCCTTAGTGGACATCTCTGCCAGGTGGACACCTCCCTAGTTCTGTCTTGAAGTGGTTGTTTCAAACTTCCCCACTAGGATTGATAAGTCGTCATTAGGCTGACTTATAAAGTCGTCATGATGAGCAGTGCGTAAGTTGTCATTATGACAACTTAGCATTACTCGTCATATTTCTAAGTCGACAGAAAATCTTCAGTCCCGAAAGTGTCGACTTCGGCGAGGTTTACTGTAGTTCGGTTTATCAGCTGTTTGACATCTCGTATTTGCTAAGATCTGCTGATGTTGTGCATGAAGTTTGCTGATGGTTCCTCATGCATGATCAGACTGTAAAGGGAAAAATCAGTCACACCCAGCAGTCTGAGCAGTGCCGTCTTCAATACACCATCACAACAATGGCTTGTCATCTTTTTCAGCTGTTTTTAGAACTTGAGCAATCCCAGAAAAAGATTGAGTTATTACAGTGTACAGAGCAGCAACTGAGGACCCAGGTAAGTGACACTGATTCATGTCAGGCTAAATTTTTTCACTGCGACCAATTTTTCGTGAATTTCTTGGTCGGTTATATTTTAATAACTCATTTGTATCATTTTCAGCTTGCCTTGTACACAGAAAAGTATGAAGATTTTCAATCAACTCTTCAGAAGAGTAACGATGTTTTTAACACATTTAAAGGGGAGATGGACAAGGTAAATATCTTTGCAGACAATGTCGATTAAGGGCCAGTTTCTTGTCACCTTGATCAGTCAGTTGAAGGTCAAGGTGACATCTGTAAATGAGCGAAACAGTGACTTTTGCTAATTTTGAAAGGGTGTCACTGACCCTGGAACAGGACTACTGACTGCTTAATTTCTCATGTTGTAACTGTCTTCCATTGCTGGTAAGTTATGCCTTATGTGTTGCATAACATAAAACTGTTTGGGTTCGGAGATTGTTTGGGCTACTCGCAGGGTACTGATGGACGCCTCGTTTAACATAGGCCATTGAACCATCTTTTTGGGGGGGTTAAGGCGTGCTGCCCCTTGCTGGCGATTGATGCCTTATGCGAGGGTCCGTGGGTTCGAATCTGGTAGAAGGACGTGATGACTTTGACCTTAGAAACCCGTTTCTATTTCATTATGGTCCCTACATATCAATGTAGGGACCATCTTGATATCACTGGGTAGGTAGGAAATTTTTATTTCTTTCTTTCTTTCTTTCTTCCACACTTGATGGTTCCTCATGCGTGATCAGACTGTAAAGGGAAAAATCAGTCACACCCAGCAATCTGAGCAGTGCCGTCTTCAATACACCATCACAACAATGGCTTGTCATCTTTTTCAGCTGTTTTTAGAACTTGAGCAATCCCAGAAAAAGATTGAGTTATTACAGTGTACAGAGCAGCAACTGAGGACCCAGGTAAGTGACACTGATTCATGTCAGGCTAAATTTTTTCACTGCAACCGATTTTTCGTGAATTTCTTGGTCGGTTATGTTTTAATACCTCATTTGTATCATTTTCAGCTTGCCTTGTACACAGAAAAGTACGAAGATTTTCAATCAACTCTTCAGAAGAGTAACGATGTTTTTAACACATTTAAAGGGGAGATGGACAAGGTAAATATTATCTTAGCAGACAATGTCGATAAAGGGCCAGTTTCTTGTCACCTTGATCAGTCAGTTGAATCCAAGATACAGAAAAGCACAAAATTGACACACAAAATGATAATAAGCAAGAAGTCAATCTCCAGAATTCACGAATTTTCGACCCCAAGCGGGGTCTTTTTCAAGTGGAACTTTACAATCTGAAACTCTAGAAAGGACTGAGCTGAAACTCAAATGTAGAACTAACACCTGTGTAGACAGGATGAGTGAGCAATTAAGGAAAGAATAGTGTCCAAGCACCACTGCTTGATCAGTCAGTTGAAGGTCAAGGTGACATCTGTAAATGAGCGAAACAGTGACTTTCGCTAATTTGGAAAGGGAGTCACTGACCCTGGAACAGGACTACTGACAGGGGCGTAGCTAGCTTTTTTGGCCTGGGGGGGGGGCAAAAGGTCCTCTGGGGGGGCAAAAGACCATATTTTGCCAATTTTCGGTCAAAATGTGCATGAAAAACACATTTTTCCGGACCACCTGGGGGGGCATTAGCCCCCCCTGCCCCCCCTCTAGCTACGCCTCTGACTGACTGCTCAATTTCTCATGTTGTAACTGTCTTCCATTGCTGGTAAGTTATGCCTTATGTGTTGCATAACATAAAACTGTTTGGGTTCGGAGATTGTTTGGGCTACTCGCAGGGTACTGATGGACGCCTCGTTTAACATAGGCCATTAAACCATCTTTTTTGAAGATGGGGATGGGGGTTAAGGCGTGCTGCCCCTTGCTGGCGATTGATGCCTTATGCGAGGGTCCGTGGGTTCGAATCTTGTAGAAGGACGCGATGACTTTGACCTTAGAAACCCGTTTCTATTTCATTACCTTATGTGTTGCAGATGTCAAAGAAAATAAAGAAACTAGAGAAGGAGACGGCAGTGTGGAAAACTCGCTGTGAGAATAGTAATAAAAAGTGTTTAGAGATGGCTGAAGAAAAACAACGGCGGGACCAAGAGTTTGTTAAACAACAAACAAAAATTCAGAAACTAGAGAAGTTGTGTCGGGCGTTACAGGCTGAAAGAAATTTGTTGAAATCAGGTGCGTAATGTCATGAGGGACGGTTACTTTAGTGCTTCTCCTGACTTCACTGCAGCTTGCATGTGATAAATGGAAAGAATTTTGGTGTTGCTGTGGTTCTGTGGAGGTCCATTCCTGCAGGCCCAGATCCAGGGGTGGGGCTGTATGACCCCCCGCCCGCCCATATTTGGCAGCCCGTAGGCTCACTGCTGCCACCATGGTTTGGTGTCTCATATACCAGGAAATTACATTTAAGAGTACACATGTAGCTCTATCCCTTTTAGTCTTCATAGAACTAAGGATTCTCTGGGGGGTCTTTGGTAGATTCCTTTAATTTCATGCTCGCTACATTGTTTACAGACAGTGAACGTCGAAGCTCATCTCGGGATGCAAGTCCCTCTGATACTGCAGACAATCCAAGTCCAGCACCAGAGGACACCAACAATCAAAGTGTTGATCCCGTCTCTGAATTAAAGGTGGAAGAACGAAGAGCTGAGGAGGAAGGGGCCGCTGAGTGCGAAAATCAAGATTCTACTGCCGAACAGACTGAAATAGAACAAAGTAGTGCTAAAACTGATGAAAAAGATTCAGATCCTGCATCAATAAGTACTGTTACTGCTGATGAAAAGCCCGAGCTTGTTGCGAATGTGCCTGCAGGAGATGATAATCCCGATGTAGCTAGTACTACTGATGCTGTGACCACGGCCGCAGTATCTACAGGAGATCAGGTCCCTAGTAGTGATAGTGTCACATCAGTGGCGACATCTGACGGAGAGGGGACGGTATCAGACGTTGATTGATTACAATTGATTTATTTGATCTAATATGATAGGCTAAAATGAGGTATGAGAAAGGATGGATGCACTTTTTGTTACGAAAATTCCCAGTATTGTCAATCTCAAAATCGGTACTGGTGTGGAGGCTGGACCTTCTTTTTAATCTGGAATGATCGATGATCGAATTTTCGAGATAAAACCTTATGGTTAACTAGAAAACACACACTGTGTTTTAATAGGTGTGACTTGCAAGCCCACTTGTAACAGGTTTAGAAAACGTTTCAAATCACATAAGTTGTGAGAGTTGGATTTTTTGCGGTCAAAATTTTAATTTTAATGAAATTCCTTTCTCATCCTCGCTACCATTTCCATGTATACCTTCGCTTACCTGTACATACGCATTTCCATCTTGAAAACATCGTCTTCTTCCATTGACCCCTGGTACTCTCATGCAGTAGGCCAATGGTCATGATGTCCCGCCCAGGGTCACGAGTCCTTCAGGCTGCGATCACATTGCACTTCACAGTATACACACACACCGGTTAACAATGCCTTCACAGTTCCCTTTCACGAACGCTTTGTTAACGAGCGTGTCCGTATTTGTGTTGCTCTATGTTTCGCAGCCTAACTGATGATCCATACCCCACTAGGCCCTTCAGGGTATGAATCCAATGCCTTAATACAAGAGATAGCCATTGTGTGGGCGACAGTGCTGTAGAACATGGTACTAGAATTTTATGGGGCGAATAAACTTTGCTCCTGGACATTTGTATATTATATGGTCTTGAACCCTGTCTATGGCAATAAAACTTGTGTAAATGAAGAGATCGAGTTATAATGTGTGTCTGATTCAAATTGAAATATCCATTTTCCATCTTTTGTTTGCCTATATAAAGGTGGTCCCCATGGGAAGGTCAATAAACATCAAATTTTCAATTTCTCCGAGTTATTAATTCCCATGTAGCTGTGGAATACTTACAGCATTTCTTGATAGGTTTCTTAGTTCAGACTTGGGAACATGTCCCGAAAATGGTTACACACTATCAGGATGACAATAGGAGCAGTCAGCTGCGCGTATCGCCAAAAGATGGCTTCATTAAAACCATGGAGGTACCTCCATGCAAAGACGCAGGGCTGTATTTAGCAGGGGGCAGTTGTCCCCCCCCCCCCCCCC
>NMRB01003323.1:0-15981 GCA_002633025.1 Notospermus geniculatus | reverse complement strand
CAGGACCAAAAAGCTAAATACGGCCCTGCTAGGCCTACATGTAGGCCTAAGTGTTGAAATAAATAAGAAGTTGAAATCACTTATCTTTTTTCGTTTCTTGAGAGGGTGTCATGAGGGGTCCCGTCAGGAGATAATTTCGTTTTTTGTGGCTTGAATTCCCGCTTGAATTCATCGTTCAATGAATTTGGAGAGAAGACGGCTAATTCAGGCAGGTTTGGCCCCGGAACCAGGTTGATGATTCATTGTCGTCTGCAAATTTGTGAAGATTTCACGACTCAACTTGAGTCGTGAAATCAACTCCAGTTGAATTTACCTGAATTCAGGTAAATTCAGGTAAATTCAACTTGAGTTTACCTGAATTCAGGTAAATTCAACTTGAGTCGTGAAATCTTCACAAATTTGCAGACGACAATGAATCATCAACCTGAATCAATGAAGTGAATTCTGATTTGCGTCGTTCATGTCTTCTTGTGTTTGAAGTAAACTTGTGGCTTACCAGCCAGAGATAGCAGACGATTATTGTAATTATCATAATTTATTTGGGTGTGTTTCAGTTAGTTCAACATCCCACCGTCAGATGGCGCGGGCGTAGAAAATGGCCGGTGTGGACGATGAGTTTCGTGCACCTTTGGGAGGTCTGTTTCCTTTGTATTCCGAGTCAAAGATCCTGTCAAATATCCTGTCAAATGTATCTAATGATAAGATCATGCATCTCTTTATATTTCCCATGCCATTATATTAGCAATATAATCTCTTACGGTTGTTGGTCGCCGGTTTTTATGAGGTCCACCACCATGGTGCACATATCGGTATACAATGTATAAGCTAGTGTATCTGTGTATGGCACAGGGTTCCTGCAAGGTCTTAAAAAGTATTAAAAAGTCTTAAATTTGGCACTTCCATTTTCAAGGCCTTAAAAAGTCTTAAATTTGATAATTTCTGTGAGAAAGTCTTAAAAAGGTCTTAAATTTCATATCAAGGCAGTTGTAAAAAATTGGCAGGAGATGTCAGGAAATCACATCTCCGGGCTTCTTAAAATCAAAATTTTTCTGGGGGCCCCCGCCCAAGTAGCCTACCCACTTTCTTGGCCGTGTTGATCCCTGTCATTCTTCCCTTGCGGAAACCCTTCAAGGGATGTTCGGGGGCTTCATTTAGAAGGAAATAGGTCTTAAATTTTGCCGATACTTGGTCTTAAAAAGTCTTAAAAAGGTCTTAAATTTGGTGCTCCACAGGCTGCAGGAACCCTGTGGCACATGCACAAGATATAATATAGAACTATTGACTGTGGTGGACCAGGCTTGTTTACATCTTGGAGGAATTATACTGACAGTATAATTCCTCCAAGTTTACATTGATATGATTAATGATGTCTGCATTCCTTTCAGGGACTCTTTCTCTCTATATATTCCCATGCAGTTTTGCTGTGGAAAGTTGACCTAATAGTAGGCCTACTACAACACTATTATTTGCCCCCAAAAAACTGTTTTTTTCATGCAGAATTCAGAGATGAAATATTTGAATCAGCATTATTAACATTGCCCCTTTGGAGATATCGTAGACTGTTACTAGGCCATTGTATGCTGTCGTTAGGCCTATATGGCCTAATAGTGCCCACCCTGACCCACCCTTTCCGAGAGTGAAAGTGCATGTAAGCATGAGTAGTTTTGGCGAGTGTGTACATGGTGCATGCTACAGTTTGGTTTTTTTTTCAAACAGGCCTGATAACCTTAGGAAGCGATACATTCTCCTAGCTCATCTAGCAGGAATACATTAGATTCTTGTCTGATCTGATTTTAGGAAAAGAGACAATTTCAGGCCTACCTAGGAGCCATACAGCATACAGTTATGTCATGATTTAGGCGTAGATCATTACTCAGTGATGTAGGCCTACCGGTACTCTAGTTCAGTAACAAGACATTATCCTCATACTAGGCCTACCAGTGTCTGTACTGAAAGAGTGTTAAGGCCTTCTGTAAGGTAGAGCAATTAGTAGGCCCCACATGTGTGGACTTTTAAAAATTTGAACCAGCATTTAACTCATTTTCAACCTTTTTTCTCCAGTGACGCATGAAGACGATGACCCTGATGGGTTCGTAAAAGTTGTCGCGGTGATCCCAGACTTTGATGTGTCAAGCAAAATGACGCTTAAGGGCAAAAAGATCGTGCCTGCTGGTGGATCGACTGTTGATGTAGAATTTAAAGAACAGTAAGGAAGCCAATCACTTGGAGCGACTGTGGTTGACCTGGGTCAAGTCAAGTGTAGCGGACAAAGTCGTGGGAAGTGACACATCTTCCATACATTGCCGCTTATTCCGTGTACATACATGTACACACTCAGTGCACTTCCCACGATTTTGTCCGCTATACCCCACTTGAGCCGGTTGACCTTTTGACATTTGCTACATGTCATAGTGCCATATTTCCTTTGCATGATGTCATGGCCTGCACTTAGGCCCCCTATTCCGTAGAATAAGGTTTGATGGACTATATCAGATTTGCCAAAGACTACCGTCTGAGTCAAAGCCAGGGCCGTATTTAAAGGGGGGCGAGGAGGGCAGTTGCCCCCCCCCGCCCGAGCCAACCAAAAAACGTGATTTTCATGCGGACTTTGGGAAAAAACCGGCAAAAAGAGGTCTTCTGCCCCCCTGAGAGGCTCCTGCCCCCTGGACCAAAAAGTTAAATACGGCCCTGAAAGCCAAGTGGACACTTGTATGTATGTCACTGACAATTTGCCAAGGGTTGGTTGGTGTACTGTAAAGTTAAAATTTTTTTGAATCCCTGTTCCAGATCACTGTTAATGAATGTTAATGTCAAAGACAAAAAGAAGAAAGAGACCAAGTATAGGCTGAAATACAGGAAACTCCCAGATAAGATAGAGCCAGACGAGTCCTATTATAAGGTAGGAATAGTGTAGTTCGAATTCGAACAGGTAAACCAGAATCATTGTCTTGGCCCATTCAGTTTACCCTATGCGTACAGACTAGGAATGTTCGATCCAATCAAAGACAGGCTACGTTATAAGGGATTTATGAGTTTAAAAGCGTAAGTATGATGGACCTGATATCAATCTGGTTCTTGTTTCAGCTGAAGAAAGGCCAGGTCATCATTCACCTCAAGAAGGAGGAGAACAGGTCTTGGGTGTCCGATCTGTCGGCTCATGGTTTAGAAATGGACCCTCTGGACTGACCCGCTGGATGGCTGTGATACCATGCTACGAAATGGGCCATGGAATAGCAGATACTTGGAAAACTATGGCCTTGGAAGAAAGCTTACTTAGTGCATTTCTAAGTCACGTTTATTGCGGGAATATATTGTGGGGTGCACTTGCATGTATTGAACAGATCAGCTGCTCCACTTGGCATTTTTACACACACTGATCAGCTGCTTGCACTGGGATTTGTTAAAGAGAAGTTTTCACTTTTTATCTAGCAGTATTTGTACCGGTACTTGGAGCATTTCATTTGAAGCTATTTATCCATGGTACACATACGCACTTTGAGTTAATGGATGTCATGTGCCTTACAAAATAACTTACCGGTATATATACATGTATTTATTTAACCAAATGGTGTTATCTTTAATGGATATTTGGCACATTGCCCCTTTTGTCTCCAGATTTAGAATACATGTATCTTGCGGGATACCAGTGCTGTAGATTTTACTTGGGGGCCCAAGAAGTTGTTGCAGATTTTTATGACACCTGCTGCATGTATGTAGGTGATTTCTTTTCCTTGTTTCTTCTGTTATGTTGCTAGGTAACTGTGGATATATTTTAACCACTTCAATACCACATATTGCATCATTATGATGTCATCACGACATCACATAGTGCATTTTTGTACATGACACTGGTGCATTATGTTCATGATGCCATGGAAGTGTCACGACCTCACGGACTGGTAAACCAGTCTACAGTAGCAAAATGGTTGATTGTTGTCAAATCTTGCCTAAGTACATGTAATCTATACAAATAGCATTTTGTAGATTCAACGCAGCAGGAACACCCAGGTCATGTACAACTTACTTCACTGGAGGTCTGCTTTTGTTTTAATACTATATTGCTGATATAAAATTTTATCACATGAAATGATTGTACAATTTAGGCAACAATTATCATCACTTATAATGGTAAGTTAATACTGAATTTCATGCTTCTTTGAATCTTGGAGGAATTCCTCCAAGTTTGAATCATGTGACCTCATTCATTTTACAATTCATGATTTACAGATTATCCATGATTACAAACTTTTCTGATATGGATTTTTTTCCCAGAGGATAGGCTTCAAGGTATCCACCGTAAGCAATTGAAACACTAGTACTGTCCAGAAAGGTGTCATAGACAACATAGGCCATGGTCCAGAAACAGTCCTGTCAACAATATGTGTGGTATTGTTTTCTGGAATGCCCCATACACATTTGTTGCACTTACAGGTGGCTTTTAAATACCGTTCAGCTAATGATGAGATCAAATAATATAAGTAGCAGTAGGCCAACCATGGAGCTAAATTTCTCATGTTTTCAACATCAAGTAGCAGTAGGTTATGAATACAGTTCTCGTCCAGCCAGCTATTTTGTTCTGCAGCGCTGTTACGGTACCATATTCATGACGCCTTTGCAACTTTGCGTGCAACCAAGTCTATTGTTTGGCCGCACATGCCCCATTGTTCACTGACTGCCTTACAAAAGATTTGCTTGCACGCAAAGTTGCGATGGCTTCATGAATATGGCCCCACCAGATTCGCAACAGCGACTGGGTGAGCGAGACTGTGAATACAGGCGTGACATATGCGCAAATATGCCAAAAGAACAACCAAGCAGTCTCATCAGCAGAGTCAATCTAGGAATTGAGGTCCTTTAGGGGTGTCTCAGTCAGTTTGACATGCTGCTCAATCCCATATCGAAACTTGCACAATCCCTTGAACTGCGTCCGTACGCAGTTTCCTTCAATCTTGAATGTTTTGAGCCTCCCCTTGCTAATCTTATTCCGAAAAATCTCCACAACGTCCCCGTCTATGGATTTCACGAATGAATTATTATCATTAAGGTTGGTGAAGACGACGTGGACGGTCCCTCGGAATGTTGTATCGATGGTGAACTCGGCTGCGTACTGCTCTTCGCTGATGAACAACTCGGCGACGGTCATGTGCTCCGGTGGGACGCGGATCTGACTGTCCACGGCCCAGTTCAGTTCCTCCTCTTTGGTCTCCCCCTCGCACTTCACGAGAGATATTTCCCGGTGGAAACCGGCATTCGCTTCAAACACCTCGCAGGGTGTCTTTAAACTAATATTGACCTCCTGTCCCACGGTGTATCCCTCCTCGTAGAATACTTCGCAAGTTGACCTCGTCGTGCGTTCCGTCTTGAACGAATAATCCTGATCACCCTTGGTGTTGTTCGTGAAATGCGACTTAAAGAGCACCTGCGAGATAAACACAGAATTGAGTTGAAATCAAATTATTTAAGTGGATGGCAGAGGCTGAATGAGCAGGGCTGCCACCAAACAGCCTGTATTGTCTATCGTGTTCTGGAGATTTGCATTTCTGAAACCACCGTACCGCGGCGCTGTGATGTTCTTCCTCATGCACTTCAGCTTTAAGCCTGCACCACACGTCACCACTTTCATTGCTATACAGGCAATTTCGTGGTCGCCACGAAAATTGCGAAATGTGCTATGGCCGGTAACGACCACTCACCACGGAAATTCGGTGGTGACTCACCACGGAAATTCTGTGGTGACCACCAGTTGCCACAAGTTGCCGAAAATCAAACCGGTTTCATTGATTTCTCACCAGAAAATTGGTCGTAGTTGCCAGTTGTGGTGATGCGTGGCCATAAGCACACTAAATTGCTGACCACGAAAATTGCCTGTACGAGCAACGAAAATGTCACGTATGCTAGGGTGTCGGCCATGGAGTTGGTGTTGCCCCAAGGAAAGCCAAGGGTATCGGCCATGGAGTTGGTGTTGCCCCAAGGAAAGCCAAGGGTTTTCGAGTGGTGACGTGATGGGTATTCATGGGTTTGACGGACGATAATAGCGGTTTGGTTTCTAAAATATCATTACCTGGCTCATAGGTTTGGCGACCTTGCGTTCATCCTGGTAGTGTGGTCCATCATGGTCGAACCTCACTCGCTTGTAGCTGATGGTCTTCTCGAGAGCATCCTTTGGTATCTTGGCCTGTTCCTTGCTGGCGGTCGCCTTGAACATGTCATTTGCCCACTCTTCAATGACATCGTCGAGGCTGACGAGCTCCTTGGCTTTGGGCATGGTTGTTCTTCCGATTCTAAAGAAAACAAGAAAAAGTGGCATTAGTGAGATGAGTTCTTATCTGGTGGCCAGCGTCCTACGTCTGCCACGTGACAGCCGCAGTTGGCGACAGAAGGATACGTTTGCCTAGTAATCAACAGGTCCCTGGTTCGACTCTCGACTTGGACGAGACTTTTTTCACCCCTTCTCCTCTCTTGTGTTTTCCTTTTACTGAAAATACTCTTAAGTCCGAAGAAACTTCACGAAAGGTTCGGGAAAAAAGGTTCGCGGGCCGGCGACCTCTCGGAATTCTGACCTTCAAATAAGGGTGTTCGAGACGTAGCACGCCATAGAACCAGGATATACGGGGGGGATCGGAGTGTTCAGTGGTTTCTACTCGGCTGCAGATCGAAAAAAGAATCCACTTCCGATGTCATTGTTCATTTCATGGCTTGTGGAGATGACCTCACTGAGGTTTCCGTGGGCTGTGTGCTTGGGATCGGGACAATCCCCCTGGGCTGCTCCCCCCTCCATAGGACATGTTGTCCCAAAAGGAAGAAACTTCCGCTTTTAGTGCGCGTACAACACTGCGATAGGGGAGTGTTGACATTGCATGATTGTAAAAGAACAGCGAGAACACGAACATGATAAAATGCCTAGAGGTGTTGTGCTATCGAATTCTCACTCGGGTGAACTGGAAATGGGCGTTGTCAGGAAATAAACAGTATAACCGCAGTGCTATGCTTTACCAATGCGCAACATGCATTTTTGTTGCTTGACGATTCACGGGGTATGCCAGAAAAAATGACCCAGACAATCGGTCAAAAATGTCAATTGAAAATAACTGAACAGAAACTAGGTTGTTTCGTCATTGGACCCAGTGCGTTTTTTATAGGGGCACTACTATTCCTAATTCCCTATCCTGCGCTAAACATATCGAGACCTCTGTTTACAATGCTGTTAAAGTACCTCATTCCTAGGGTATCCACGTATGCATTGCATTGTAATCGTACATACATTCTCCAGCACTGGGGCGAAAGGCAAAACTACGGTATTGGAGAATGACGCATTCACCGCCAGTGGCGCCGCCTTTCGACAAAAAGAGTATAACGATTTCCATCCGTCACGTTGGCCGTAATATAACACCACAGGGGTTAATAACACCCCGACACTAACATGATAACATCGCCATTTACCCAGTGCCATTAATGCCAAGTTGGGCGAGATTATTCACCAGCACTCGTGAGGTTAACAGTCTCCTGGGTCCTGTGATGGGATTTGACGGTAGTGGTCTCCTCCTGGGGGAGGCGTTACGGAAAAGACCCGAGACCTTAATAGAGAGTTTCAGAGTCGTCCCGCTAACGGTACGCTAACGTTAACGTTTTACATTGCAAAAGGGGAGGCAGGGCCAGATCCAGGATTGACAGAAGGGGGGGGCGTACCTCGACGGAGGGGGGAGCACCGAAGTCGAAGTCGAAACGGGGGGTCTGGGGGGAAATTTCACAATTTTAGGTGCTTTCAGATGCATTTTCCTGGCACCTGACAACAAAATACTCGAATTTTTATGTGATTAAATTTTTCTTGTACGCCCCCCCCCCCCGGATCCGGCCCTGGGAGGGGTTGTTTCAAACGCCCAGTTTGCGCCCCTGTTCGAATAAACAGCATGGCCAGATCTACATAAACATCGCTAGAGTTAATGATGTTGCCCTATTGATCAGTGACGTCTGATCACCCGCCACTTCAAACTGATGNCCAGTATCTGCAAGTGAATCCCCACTGCCTCAATAGGTGTCACTAGTGGTTAAATCTATTGAAATGAAACTGACATCCTGGTCCTGATCAATTTCCCCCACAAAAGGCGTGCATTGTATAGGACCGGGTTTCGGTGTGCTGCCCTCTATCGTAGCTAGGATCCCCATTTTCAAAGCACAATGATCGTTCATCTTACTACAAAATAACCCCTCATGTCAAACAAGTTAAAGCGAATTGATATCGAAAAAATTGATTTAGAAATAGAATTTGAAAGGGGACTAATTTTCGGGAAAATATGTAAACAAACTTCTAATCTGCAGAATGTCAACAAAGAAATGTTCGTGCATTCTGATTGGCTGAAATTTAAAGAAATGTTCGTGCATTCTGATTGGCTGAAATTTTGTGTTTACAAACACCAGCCAAATGTAAATAAAATCCGCTATCAATTCGCTTTAATTCCACGTGAACCATTTACGCCACTTGGCTCGTATTATTTCGCAGTCTCATGCATCCATGCACGTAGGTATACACTATAAATAAAAACATCACTTCAACAGGCTCTCAACAACGAATCGCATGCCTTTTTCGCAACGAAGCGGAAAAAATTCAAATTCTGTATACACAAAGTCGCCATGGTCTTTTTACCCACTCTACAGTTGATCTCTTCAGAAATAATCGATAAATCAATTTCCTCGGGTTATCAGTGAAACATGAAGAAGGCGTTGCAATTGACTTGAAATGCAAACATTTGAGGGTGCTCATGGAAGAACCAATACAGGAAAACTACCTCTACCGGAAGGTCATAGGAAGAATTGGAACATGATGAGAAATGGAAACATGGAAATCGTTGCCTTGTCCAGAATCTGTGTATGTGATTAGTTGGAAAAACCTGGACACAGATTTTGGACGCTGGACGCTGGAGAGGTCGGGTACTGCTTTTCAGTTGTAAAGACATAAGCGATGAGTGGGAGCATTGGCTTATTGAAGTAATCTACTGTATACTATTCTCCTCTTTAAAGGAGCACGGTATTGGATCTCAAAAATGTGTTATTTGACTGCCGACGTAGAGGAAGCCACCTAGAGCTTGTACTGGATTCAGTTTGCCCAAGAAAAAATCATTTTGTTTCATGGGAAATGCACTACAAAAATGCATTACAAGATCGGGTCAATTCGCCGACAACGTAGTTAGTCCCTGGCGCCGGCTGTCAAGAAAACGTGGCAATACCGTGGTCCTTTAAAAAAGTCAAAGAAATAAAAGAGCAAATATATCACTTGCCGTTCATTTTGGATTAAGACTTCTATCGTGTCATGATTTCAGACTCATTGATTTGAAGATATTCATGTTCTGTTAACCTGCCATTTCACCATTTGCGAGTTGGAGAAAACCCAACACCCAACATCTCTAAACGTAGACTAACAATGACGATGACAAATCACTCCCAAGTTCGACAGATAGTGCTCCTTCTCTGGACATTCTTTACTCCTCATAGTGTTACGTCTGGTGACCAGATTTTCGTTGCAGTTCCCGTCAGAGTCAGTGACCAAGTAACGTTTAGCTTGGTCTCTCGCCATTATTTGTTCACTAAACGTAGGCTACACTGTGCCGTGATCTGCTCCTTGTATGGAGCTTGTACTGGATTCAGTTTGGTCAGAAAAAAATCATTTTGTTTCATGGGAAATGATTACTTCTTCAATGGACAGGATCCCACGCGAAAGGAGAATCTTCAGAGATTGCGGGGCAGGTGTTTCGTTACCGTCAAGGTATGTGGACAAAATGAGACCGAGCAACTGTTTGCGTTGAGGAATATTTTGTTAAATACTTTCAGCAAAAGTTGCTATGGGTATAAGATTTTTTTTACCTTTTATTACTTTCTGGGTGCTCGTCAGCGAAGGCATGGTATAGCCTACATTCTTCGGTCGCCGTGAACTGGTCGTGCCAGTCCACCGTGCTTCCCCGTGCTCGCCTCTCAGGGAAGAAATGACATGCGCAATAAGGGAAGTAAACGAACGATTTCGGGCTAGCTGTTCGGGGAAAGTGTCATGGCAGTCTGTCCGTCTGCTATGCGGGAATTAAAAATATTGACGTGGGCCTAGGCCCTAGATGACAAATGAGGATGGAGTTGGAACGCAGAAAAACTCTTATGATGGCCTTGGTTTTGATTGATATGCATTTCATCTCCCGGAGCGTTCTTACCCCCGGCTGTGGCCAATCGGCCATCATCCAAGTAGATTTTTACGAGAAATCGATTCCTGAAAGGATAGACTACCTGCCATCTTGGAACGATGCATTCTGGGATACTTCCCGAAGTAGCCCACCCCCAAGGGTAGGGCTACTTGGAACAGGCACGAGCTAGCACGAATGCTGACGCCATCACCAATTTAAAGCGAATGGCTCGCGGGGTTTGTTTACATTTTTGGTGGTACCTTCCATAGACAGTGAATCTAGCCATATGCAACATCTGTGCAAATATGCGAATGTAAACACTGGGGACGAGATTCCATTAAAAATTTGTTAAAATGGGTTAATGACGTTTTCAAATTCAATAGGTCAAGATGTACATTTTGTACCATTCCCATTGATTTTGAAGCGGCAGATTTTGCACAATGCGCCTCCGAAGTTTGGCTGTCTAATGCATTTCCCATTAAACTAAAATCCTTCTTTTGCCTTTTTCTCAAAATGGTGCTTGATATCGATGACCAACTGTCATGGCGCCACAACAAACCCCGCGAGCCATTCGCTTTAAAACCGAACGCTGTCGTGGAGGCACGAGCAGGCACGGTGGAAGTAATCGAACGCGGCCAAGGTGTCTGAATAGAGAATCAAACGCCGCCATCTTGAATCTATAGTACTTACATCGAGAATTTATTGAGCATGTTTGCACAACTGCTGTGACCTTGCTGCCTTCGGATAGCATTTAGGAAACAGTTAACTGCAAATCTAGGCTTACCTGGGGATGCAATCCGCTACAATACAAAATTCGTAATTTTGAAATTGTGAATTTCGTGGGCCACGAAATTATTCTTAGTGTCATTTATGACTTAATCTGCGACTAATTCCCTTGAAAACGATTCTTACTTTCTGTAGCTTGGGTACAAAACGTACATTTTAAAAGAGGACTACAAGAACAGAAACAGAGCGATGGCCAGTTTTCAATCGCTAGACACCTTCCCACACAACTTACCAATCAGTGGAACGAGTACGGCATGCGGTTTTATCCAAACCAGAAGTGGACCACAATATTTATGGGTGACGTCACGATCACGGCGAAAACGGCCCGCCACTGGACGGATGGACGTACTGAGAATTAAGACAGAGGAGGGGACAAAAAACAAAGTGATAGAATCAGTTTCAAACATTACACTTCCAGTTGGGAACTGTATTAAGTTGAGAGATGTCCTTGGTGAATCATTAAATGATTTTCTTTTGCTGCATCTAGTTTACAAAGGAATCAACTGTAAACTTCATGCTGAGTACAAGATTTCTTTGTATGAGCTAAAGTCTGGACACTTACAAGAATGCCCAGTGGTTGCACTCAAGGGTCCTGCAGATCAGGGGCCAGAAACCTACCTGTGCAGTCTTCACATAAGGGGGAACCGAGGAGTTTTTTTGTACCATACACCTGGGAAGGCTGGATTCTATATAGTTGTCTACAAGTTTGAATTTGCTCTCAAGGTGAGTAATACAGGGTGTCTCAGAAAAAAGTATTCCCAACTTGAATCATCGATTTGAAAACGACTACATGTAATTTTATTTTAAACATGCGTTTATTTTTGTGGGTGAATCAGCAACAATGCAATGATTGCCATTATTTGAATTCCACACTTTGACAAATCAACAAGGCCATTCTTGGGTTCAGCCTATTTGTTCAGGGTACCTAACTTGATTGAGTGACACTCCATTTGACACTGTCTAACATTTGAATAAATGAGTAATCCTCATCAATCTTTTTGTTTGTGATTTCTCTTTCCCACAGTTACGAAGAGCAGAACACTCGTCACAGCAAGGATCTGGGTGCCATTCAAAAAATGCATTGTTGATTCACCCATGACAATACATGTACATGTATAACGCATGCTTAGGGTATCATTAAAAAGAGTAAATCCTTCTTTCTAATGACATGTTACACTTAAAATAAAATTTAGTAGTTTTCATATAATCGATGATTCAATTTGGGTATACTTTTTTCTGAGACAACCTGTATAATGCACAATATGTGCGACAATTTCCTTACACATAACTTTGTTACTGCAGCAGTGGTTTGGGAGGATGGACTGAGTGTACTTACTTTGTAGATGAATCAGAAGAATTCCTTCCCCTAATCTTCGCGGCCCTACTTTTCAGCCTAAGAAGGATAAAAAACTACGAATTGTGGAGAAGACAATCGTCCCGAAACGTATAGGACAGTTTCGCCTATATCCCTGTCGATGTCCAGGGGTAGCCATCAGCAAGAGTGGACAAGTAGCGGTGCTCACCACGGTCAGTGAAAAAGTAGTGTCATTGGAAGCAGTTTCATGGACGTTCCTTATTCTGTACAATTTGTAGATTCGTACGTTGCCTGGTTTTATCATCTGACCCTTTTTCTAAGGCATGGTGAAAGAGTGGGGAAGCAGTCGATCTACGCGAGTTCAAACATCTCACTCGGTTTTTTTCTGCAGAAATCAAGAGTTTGAGCAATACAATGTATTTAACCAACACAAAAATTATTACTGGTGTAACGTTTTCAGTGAGGCAAGTGTGCCAGTGTGACATTAGTGAGGTTTCGCCAATCTGACGAAACACGAAGAACGAATTACGAAATTCAACTTCATTTCCAGGGCCTAACGTATTTCTGGTGATGGTTATCACCACAAAATGTCCCTGCTTCCAGTACGTCTTTTAGCACATCATGTAAGTGCGAGAGAGTTATGGTGTATCTTGAATTATTTTGCACTTTGTATCTAGGCCTACGAAGTGGAAACGAAAGATAAATTTCAAAGTTTGATATACACCGTACTCTATCGACCTAACGCCTTACGCTAAAAGACGCTCTTGCAGCAAGCGCTATTTGTGGTACCAACCATCTCTTGAAATACATTACGTCGTGGAAATGAAGTCCAATTTCTTCGTACTTCGTGTTTCGACAGATTTGCGAAACCTCACTATTAAGCCTACTATAGATTGACGGAATAAGCGGCGACTTGACATGAGCGACACACAGAGAAACAGTGAGTCTGTTTTTCAGTGTGTTCCGAACAATGGGAATCTGACAGAAAAATGGCCACCCTAAAAAACGTTACACCTAGGGTGTGGCAGGGATCTTGGTCCCCATGGAATCCAACTCCGGTTTTATTGTTCAGCGAGGGATTAGAATCCATGTACATGTATATGGCGACAGAGACAATGTCCATTCGAATATAACCATACAATAGCAGCTAGCAGCCTCTTGTTGGCGGACTTGCATACCCAGGACTTTCTCCTATGTTACACCTGTATACAGAATGATTGTATGTCGAGTTTGTGGAGCCTGCGTCTACGAAAAATAGTGAGGTAACCGTAGGTGGTATAATAATAGCGAGGTTTAGCACCCCGCTTTAGACATCCTTGATGAAAACGATTTGATAGGCGTTTGCAAATCGTAAAATGTCACAACTTTGTGGCAGAATGATTTTGACTCGAATCGGAAGTGCACATAAATCGCAAATATTATAGTCGTGTTTCAAGTCCTAACGACTAGGATTACGACTTCAATATTCATTATTTATCCGCACTCTTCCGATTTATAAGGCCAAATTTTTCTGCCTTCAAGTTATGTCATTTTACGATTTACAAACGTCTACTAAATCGGTTTTTTCAAGGATGTCCATAGCGGACTGCAATTCATTCTCGTAGTTGAAGTCGGAGTCGGAAAGGTGCTAAACCTCGCTAATTATTTCCAGGCTGTTTTGCAAGTCGTGAACATATTCCCCCTGTTCGCCTACAACTTGGCTCCATGGGACATGAAAACTAATAAGTCTCTGTTTTTTTCATACATGTACATGTACCGTGTTATTAGGGATCCGTCATTCTGACGTCCTTCTCGAATCCAAAGGACTCGAGCAGGTCGCGAATAAAACCGAAGGATATGAGCCGGTCTGGTTGGGAGAGACGGAGGAGAAGTTGTGTCGTTTCGCCCACTTGGTTGAAGGACGACCAGGAGAAGGGTAGAATTTTGCTTATCATACAAAATAGACACAGCCAGGGGATTTATTTGATGCTTCTTCACGATAATACAGGTAATGCCAGCCCTTTTTAAACCTCGGTGCTCGGATCCGCCGACGATGTATTTTCCGAAAATGAAAAAAAAATAAAAAAAGGATTTTCCTCAAATTCTCGGATCCGCCGACGTCCAAATGACTGAAAATGGGAAAAATAATATTTTATTATTTTTTTTATTCCGCCCGCCCCTCTTGGAACCAAACTCCAAAATTTACATTTTTTGCCCGAGTCCGCGCGGCTGAGGTGCAATCTCGTACCCAGAGTTCAACATTGGGTCATTGCCACGATGAACGATGGCGGCGACCTCTTCAGATTCATGATGATTGTCCATCATGGCGGCGCCGGCGGACGTTGACATGCTGTCAGGCCTGCCGTGGTCAGGAAGCTTCGCTCTGATTTGGACGCAGTGAGTTAGTTAAAAAACAAGAAATAAATATTTTTCAAATATAAATATTTATCTTTATTTCTTCTTCCGACATCTCTGACATCCATATTTTATTTGAGAACCACAAAAACAGAGTCTGAAAATATGAGTAGATAGTATTTGGTGGAGATTGGACCGGAATAAACTCGACAATTTAAGAAGCTGCAGCTGCAGTTTGAACACCTTCAAGGATGTTGAAATATCTTTACAAATTGTCTTAAGGCCCTTTGGTCACCTTTATGGATCGAAATTTTACGACCCGTTAAGGAGCTAAATAAAGGCTAATAGTGACGATAATTCACCAATTATATTTACCAAAGGCCCTTTGGTAATACATCGCACTTTCATCAAGATTTCCACTTTCCAGTTATCAAATGGGTGATGTCAGTGTTTCATCATGGACTGCGACCCCTCCCGCCTGACGTTTGGAATGTACACTTTGCCATTGCTGAGGTTAAGAATCAAATGCAACTCCTGCGCATATATCAAATAAGACGTCATGTACTTGTAGAGTTATATAATGCTACAGTTGCACCTAGTGGATAGGACAGGTTTTCCCATGCTACATGTACATGTAAGGCCATTCCGTTTATCCAAAATCCACTGATAAGTGATTTCTACAGTTCGGCAAAAATAACCATATCCGATTACACCAGTATCAACTCAGCTGGTCCAACAGACGTAATGTGTATGAGAAGTTTCCGAAGAAGACGAGAACTTTTTTAATGGTAAGTCCGATACCGGTAGGCCATTTTCAAATTGTTAGTTCGAAAAGCAAACATCCAGGCATGTGCATTTCTTGATGTACAGTCTTGTTAGAAAATAAAAAGACAGTGATATTTTCTATTCTGCTGAGATGCCAATGGTCATTTATGGGCAAGAATGCCATTTTTATACACAAAAATATGTTGTCTAAATGATGGCATGCAAAATTTAGGATTTGTGGCAAATTATCATGTAAATATTAGAATTTCGAAATATCAAAAAAAAACACAATGAGGTTCTGTGCAATTTTAGTTGATGTCGCACATTGTTCCATTTGCAGACCTTTAATGGAGCGCCAGATAGAGGGATGGTTATGTCCAATCAAACTGCTAAATCAATGGTTCCAGCCTTGCGACACAAAGAATTGTGACATCAACAAAAATTGCACAGAACCTCTTTGTGAACCTGCCAGGACACATGCGACTGACTCAGATGGACAAAATATTTTCCTGAAACTACCATGACTACAATCAAGAATATATAAGTACCAAGAATGTACAACTCAGTAATCAATCAAAAGGGTGGGCATTAAGTTACTTTTTCTGATAATAGAGGGCGTAC
>NMRB01003322.1:12275-56904 GCA_002633025.1 Notospermus geniculatus | reverse complement strand
CGATTTTAACTATTCATTCCTTCATTCCAAATTCTAATGTTCTATTGCACCGTAGAAAATATCTCATTAAATACAACAGCTTATAGTCTACTCTATATATAATCAATATACAACTAATTACAAGGTACTATACATGTATATAATACTGTTACGCGTCTCATCAAACATGGTGGGGCCAAACCTAAAAATGCAGAGGAATTACAAAGTATTTTTTCTATTGATACAAATTCGTTGTTGTTCATGAAAGAGTAAGGATCTCCCGATGATGTTACATGTATGCATGTACAGCGCAATGACGTCATCAATGTTTGTCCTCCTTTTGCATTTTTAAGGTGACTCCCACCTTTCGACAAGAGCATCTTCTCAAAGAGTTTCTGCTATTTTCATAAATATTTTATACAAGTTTTAGCTTCGTCTCAAGGCCATTAGCGCGTCTATATAAGTTAAAACCACAAGAGCAAATAAATAGAAAGAGATTTTGAACACAATGATTAAATTAAATGCAAACGTAAGACACAAATGAACAAAAGGATCAATGACGTAGCGCACTAATGGGGTACCGGCAAACAAAAAGGAGGCGCTGGTCATCAACCTGGGTAAAACGCAACTGCGCATGCTTTGCCATTGTTGAACGTCATCAGGAATCGTGCGTCATTCTGACGTTACAAAAACTGCGTCATTCACAACCCATGACGTCGGTCATTGGCCTGTCATTTACGCTAAAATGGTGAAATTTATCGATTAAATTCATCATGTTCCCGCACGGATTTTTGTTCGAAAGCAATAAGATATATTTTAGCAGTTCTGTATTTAATGACAGAAAAGTAAAATTAGAAATTGAGTGCAACATTTTAGTTATATTTGGCCTAGAAACAGGGTGTGCTATTCAGAATTAATTGGAAAATAACGTTAGCCTCACTTTCAATGACGCAGTTCTACCCACGTTGATAGTCAGCGCCGCGTCGCGGATGAGGTTTGCCGGTACCCCATTATATGATGTGACGTCATCGATTGTGGAGTTACAAAAAGATGGCCGCTATTTCGGCCATCTTTTCTATCTAATCTACTCTACTATCAGAATGCAAAAGCTAAAACATAACTGAAAATAAATACGATAGGGAATTTTGAAATTCACCGAATATACTGAACACGATCAAACGGAAAATAAATAGTAGTTGAGCGAAGGTAGTGAAAGGCAAGAGGATTGAGGTGGCAGAGAGTTTGGCATGGTAGAAAGAGCCTCAGGAAAATTAGGGGCAAACTATTAAAGAGCAAGGAGGTCACTTTTAAAATAACAAAAAGGAAGACATCAATCAACACTGAATAAGAAACTAAATTCGGGTGTAATTTCCTAATAGGAAGTTTTCGCAAAGGCCCCGAAACGCCAACGCGAACGTCTATCCTTTTGTTCGGTGCTCTCCTCGCGGCATCGAACAATGGGTTTGGCGTTAGCGTTGGCGTTTCGCGAGCTTTGCGAAAACTCTGTAGAATCTCGGTGATTCCCGATCACCATCACGTGTGACCGTCTTTCAACCTGTCCAGATGGTGGATTAAAACAAGAATCCTGGCTAACCATCGATGTCACTCAGACAATCTTCCTATTAGTGGCATTTATTCCCACATAATTCGATTAAAATCATTACAAAACTGAAACACGGGCTCCGCTATTTGAGTATTAAGCGTTACAGTGGCCATTTATGGTATTTGGTACTCTCTTGGGAGTGTCAGACCAATGCATTCAGAGCGAATCTCGAATTAATATTAGATTTTATAGCGGTGGATAGTGGTAAATGAGGTTTGTGGAGTATGCTATTGCATTTCCTAACCCTATTAGCTTATCCCTTGGAGGAGACAGCACTGGATTTGCTGAAATCTCGGCACTATCTCATCGCCATATAGTTTGAGTAGAAAATCTAGCACGAGTGCACTACACCCAAAGATATTAGTGCAGATAAGAAATTTTATTTTAAAAATGAATAGGGAACAAAATCTGGAAAAAAATAACCTGTTCTGTGTTTGTCCGTGGTACGAAACGATCGCCGATAACAGGAGGTGTCAGTGAGTTGACCAATAGGTGTCACTACGGCCCAATTCAATGCATATAGCGGACCCATTCATTCTTGACTGAGCACCAATCAAGAGCAGTTTCTTTTGTATTGGTCCGCTAGAAATGTGCTGCCGTCTTTTGGCAATACGCGCGGCTGACTGCTCCTATTGATGGATATTTGCGACCTTTTGGAAACAATGATAATTAAGAATATTAGTTTTATTGAAATGTTTGTTGTTGTAGATGATGATAAAATCGAGTCATCAGAGTTCGTGTTGTGACAGTGGTAATCATCATGTCCGCCTAATTCGACAAAATGACGCCTGTCATTTGTTTAATATAATCAGTACTAAAATGATTGACGGAATATGTGCAAATACTCAATTATATATATCATGTTTAAATGATTTTGAACTTAATTCAACTTATATTATTGCCCTGTTAAATCAATTTAATTTAATGATATGCGGGGTCAGTAAACTTGTGTGGTAATAAGGCCAGTTCAACGATATAATCAACCCCATGATGAACGAAAACTTAGTACAACTCGATGGCTGCTAGGCAGTAGTTCTTCGCACGAGTACATGTATATACTGAAACCATTGGACACGTGCTCTTTTAAAGGATGCCCTTTATACCTTCTAAAAAGTATCTTTCGGAATCTGACCAGAAACAGCAGAATGTTGCCTTTTCAGGACGTGATAAACTGTTTTGGTGTTTGTTGATAAAGTATTTCTTTCAGAATTTGATAGTAAACATAAAGTCGTCTCCGAATTTCGCAGATTTTCGACCCAACCGGGGTGTTCCTCAGGCACTTTCTAGTAGAGATCCCAGAAGTTTTTTGTGCTCTCTGTTGGATATCTGTTTCAAAACAGAGTATAAATGAATAATCAGCATCCTCAGCTGACAACAAGATGCCACAAAACAATTAGGGATGAGATACATATAGATTATGTTTTATAGTCCTAGCGCTTATGATTTTTATTATCTTTGGTTCACATGGCAGGACATGCTGATGGCCCGGCGCTGTAATGGCAGCAATTTTCTGCGGGATGAGCACGAATAGGGGTAAATCATTTTCTCATTATTCCCTAAATGGCTGCGTGTAAAAACATAATTATATCATTTCAGGCGAAGTCGGATTCTTTGTTTGAATCTAGTTCGGGTGACAACTCTGATTATTTTTCGGTGTTTTTTTTTCATTCTTTTTCCTGTGGGATTGATCAGCCCAGCGTTGCAAAATGTTGAGGCACGTCGTCACTTCCAGTATCAGTGTAGCAATGACTCGCAGTGCAAACAAAGGTTTTTTTGGCTGCATATATTCAAGAGAGTTACTTTTTCCCCGCCGGACCGTTTGGTTTCATAGGCCAAGAGGTAAAGGGTTACAAACCACCAGTAGCGCTAGAATAAATGCAATAGGGAGGTTTAGTAATCAAACGACAAATGTAAACTTTACGACAACGTTATTTTTCATACCGGTACTATACAATAAGCAGATTGTATGTATATTGCATTTTCGGTACAAAAGTAACGTTGTCGTTAACGTTTACTTTTATCGTTTGATTTCTACACCTCCCTAATAAAACACCGGGAACTCCACAGACCAAATTCAAGTACTGTTTGGAAGACAAAGAAACATACTTCAAACTTCCCCATCCTGGTAACAACAGCTTTGTTTAACAAACAGTTGCCTCTTTTACATCTATTTATCCAATATGATGATTTGAGCACATAGTTTGTGTAAACTATCTTGCGAAATCGTTCTTGGATGGGCAACAATTTGATTAAATGTGGTTTGTTGACACAAATAGGTCATGAGCGCCCAGCAGCCGGGATGATGAGGGGTATCCACATACTGTCACGTCCGCGAAGTCTAGCCCACCTCCAAAATCATTGCGATTTGGATGATTTTCACCTGGGAACCAAGGCTGTTATTGACCCTGTTCCCAGAAAATAATTCAGTGGCCCAGTTCACCCTGGGAAACCATCGATAAGCGTCCGCTTCAATTTTTGTATGAACCAAAAATCCACCGAAGTCACTGAGCACCAGATGTGGCTATATTCCGATTAGATAAGAACATGGAATTGTTACGGGGTTTCTAAGGTGAAAGACATAGCTTCCTACCGGATTCGAACCCAAATAATTAAATTAAATAAGACAATCATGCAAAATACATGTTTTGATTAGCTTTAGGTAACTTGCACGAGGCAATCAATGAGAAAATGTAGTTCATCCCCAACATGCCACAATGAAATAACAGAAATGATTTTTTGATTGGACATGCACAACTTTCTGACAACTGTGTCGATCGTGGCGACAGGATTAATATGTGTTAATTCAGCACGTTCTGTTTTAATTTCTATTGTAGGAGTTTTCTATTAAAGAAAAATCATTTAGTTTTTAAACTTGGTCAACAAAGAACCCCAGCGTTTCGCACTCGCTGAACCTTTCCAGCTTTTCGAGAGGCCAAGCGTCAATTACTCAAATTCCGATGACGTAATCAAACTGAGTGTAGTTTTTGCACCAATGTGACCTCTGCCCGATGCTTAATAGTCACGTACAGGTCGAACTCACAGGAAATACACCGTCCACTTCATCAGCCCTAATTAATTCTAATTAAACTCTGACCAGTACAGGCCACACGAGAAACCAAGGCAGTTTGAAACAAGGAAATAAAATTAGCAGCAACTAAATGCAAATTAAACATAAGAAACAAAAATAATAAATGCAGGAAGACAGCTGAATGCAACAAAGATGTAAACAAATACATGTAAATGCAAATGTGAGTTTTCACCAAGGCCCACAAAAGTCCCAGTCGTAATGCACATGTACGTGTACATCAGCGCATGTAGTAACTAATGCACATTAGAGCCTACGTGTACGTACATAAGTGCATGTAGTGATCTGGCCAACAGCTCTGGAACTGCTGATTCAAATTGTCCAGATTCCCACACACATTTGATGTAAGTAGCCGGACACGATGTACAACATTTTTTGGCAAGCATGCTGTGAGATCACGAAAAAAACCATCGTTAGATCATTAAAAAACCATCGTTAGCACATGGAAGTATTAATACTTCCATGGTTAGCAGAAGATGCTTAGAATTACTACGTCATTTGATAACGGGTACATCGCGTTGAAACATTGTTTACATTGCGACTTCCAGTGGAACACCACGAAAGCTCGAGCGATATGAAAGTCCATCGGATTTTTTTTCAGAGTGTCTTTCTTTTCTATCTATTCCAGCATTAGCACATCATGACTTTGCATTTAGTCAAAAATATTTTGGGAAATGTCTCTTTGTTACTGCTTTCACGTTTTCGATACCAAAAACTCGTCACCAACATCAGCAAGACACCTCAAACTGACGAACTAAAAGTCAGAGGGCCGATAGTTCGAGTATCATTTCGGTTACCACTCTCCAGACAGCGGTACACCCTCCGTTACCCGACATGGTTGGAGGCTTGGTCTACGTGATGTTTCCACGACATCCGGGTCACTGACGTTGGTGTGCGGAGGTCCACGTCCATGACGTCGGTGTTCTTTGGTTTTCTGCTTTGAATTCTTCCTCCTCAGACAGATAACCGAGTGGTGGTCAGCGCCAGCGGTCCTATATGACCCGAGAAGTCCTGTTTAGGGTGCATTGGCGGGAGCTCGGCCTTCATGACCGAGTGCATTGTTGGGGTTGGCCGCATTTGAGGGCATGGCGTTGGCGATGGTCGCAGACCCGAGTGCGGAGGCGATGGCTGTCTCAGTCCACCCAGCTGCATTTCCGGTGATGGTCTTGTCATCATCTGTGGCGGTGATGGCGGTGTCCGCCTCAATCCGTTGAGCTGTGGGCTATGAGCAGGCGGTGTTTGGGTGTTCTGCCCGTGTGGTATCGTCGGTGACTGCCTCAGTGACGTGACATTTGGTGATGGTGATCTCGGTGGGTGACTTGCCTGTGTCACGGTGATGTTACAGTTATCATCAATAGTGGTCATACTGGGAGGGGTGTGCTGGGTCTCTACGTGTCGTCTGAGGTCAACCTTTCGTTGGAACGCTCGGCCGCATCTATCGCAGGAGAAGGGTTTGAACCCCGTATGTTTTCGGCTATGAGTGATCAGGTTCGATGATTGGCTAAAGGCCTTTCCGCATTGCTGACACTTGTGGGGCTTCTCGCCTGCAACGAGAAAGAAACAAGTGATAAGTCTGCTGTCTGATCTTCCGATTGTAGCGCAGAAGAAATTAGAAAAAAAATCTTCTTGGGCTTCAGGACAATCAGTCCTAAAGGAATCTTTTGTTGAATTCTCGGCTGGCGGTCATCTTGCGCGACGTCACTTGTCCGGCATTGATGTCAGCCGAGCCACCAATTCGGTTGAACTGAAGAAAAAATATCTATCTGCAAGGGAATACATAATAATTGTGTAATCAGAGATCCGCCTTATATTGAGGTTCTGAACCTTTTTGCAGCATTTTTTACGATTGTCGGGGTCCTTGTTCTAAGTGGTCTGCAGTCGAAGGACATAAACAAGAGAAGGCGAGATGAAACTGAGCATGTTTTGAAATATCTGTGGGTGTCGTCTGCTTTTTCATGTTTAATCATGTGACCGTCTCTATCCCCACGGTAATAATCCGGATTGATCATTCATTAAGACCTGTAGCCAAGAAAAGTAATTCAAGATGCAGCCAAAAAAATCGGAGAGTTATCTAATTGCCATATATTATTCTGTCAGTGTAGCAAAGAAGCATCACTTTTGCTCAATGGAGCAGTCCCGCAGCAAAAAAAACATGGCGGCATCCGACAATGGAGTCGGCTCACGCGGCAACCGAATGGCAAAAACGATCTCAGGAACATCATAGGCGAAGCTAGCTAATCAAGAGGCGGGATGACAAGCCTTCATATAGGATTTTAGTCTCCTGAGAGTAATCTGAGCAAGTTGGGCTAATTTGTGCGGATCGACTGCCTGTCTCTCTCGGCCCAACACGCGGAGATCGCGAACGCACACGTCATTAGAAGCAGCGGTATGCGCAGTACAGCGGAGAGTTCTGTTGAGGCAAATTGCATAAAAAATTCAAGCCGACTCGCAAACGTTTGGTCCGCAGTGGAATATGAAATCACTACGACGTATGGGTAATTCGAAGAAATTTATGCTGTAATCTGCGCTTTGGCCCCCTGGGGGACGACTCCTCAACCAAATCAAATCGGCAAAATGGCGAATAACAAATTTGTTAATCTTGACTCGAGTGCGGATTGGGGAAACGGTTTTCCTATAACTAGATATAGTCAACAGTGTTGGTCTCCTGGGACTTGGATGCTGGAGTGATTTTGACACACTGCCAGATTACCGTCTGGCACATTCCGTCATGTGGCAATGTTGGCGTTGATTTGGCTTGATTTTCTCGCCTCATTCTCTGACAGAACATTACCACATTCAAACATGTCCGATCTTATTTGCTGTTCCGTCCTCATGCAGAGAGTGAAAACAACAGAGTTGCTGAATTCAGCTCCTATCTGGGCATTCAGACATTCTTGATTCGCTTCGCAAAAGCTGGCGACAAAAACCTAAGTCAAAGCACGACGACAGAGCTGAATTACGCCGTTCCGCCGAGAAATCCACCGTGAACGACCACGTTTTGCGTATGACGTCATCGATTGATGAGTAGCTTTGCCCATTTCCGGTTACGGTTTCCGAGATGCATCATCCGATGCCGTGGAAATTCTTCCAGCAACTCTACAGTGTGCCTGTGGTCAGTGTCCTTCAGAACGAACGAAGGTCACACAACGTCCCATCCCAATTCATAAAATCTGTATTAATGTTGAGGAAAGGCAGTGAAAGAAACGCGAAAAGTATGGAGTCTATCTGAAGAATGTCGTTACGAGTCAAGCAATGACAATTCTTGGTCGTAGCAACCATCTTGATTAAGAAAAACTACGGAACAATTTTGCCACGGCTCTCTTTGATTAATTCGTGTAACTCTTTAAAAAGCACGTTCCTGGCACCGATCATTCATCGGAGGAATTCTGAAAAATTCCAAATTACGATCCGTTTTTGAAAAGAATTCGGTATTTTCTCTCATGGCGGATCTTTTCGGTGTCAATATTGTAATTGGGCTGATGATTTCATTGGCGTCACGGGCAGGTCTTGGCGCGGGCCCACCCGATGGTGCCAGATTCTCTAAATCTAATCAACACTAATTACAAGGCTATGAGTAACTGATTAAGATTTCTGGGAGACGTGCGTCGTTTATTTCTCAACGGGCCACAGCGCGCCATGTTGTGTCGTAAAGCAGTCGCGAGTGACATCCGGGATTTCAATTTGCGACAATTATCGTCTGCTGTGCGTGATGGATAAAAGCAGCTTGAATTCGACACAAAAGGCCCTGAACAGATTTCCTCGTAAAGTTGCCAGATTTTCTTCCTAATGAAATAAAGCGACTCGACGCAGAGGCAAAATGGCCGACTTTGATTTCGAGTCATTTGTTTCACGACACCCCTAGGAGTTCTCGTGTATCGGGTCTGCCGGCCGCAGCGTAAATGGGCAATTTTGTAAACATTGTGTATACTACCAGCTGGATGCTACACTATGGCTGCTGTCTTACCCCTGAATTGACGTCATTTGCAAATTCTAATTGAAAAGGTTCACCCTTTTCAACACTGAGACTGATTCTGAGGGACAGTGTTGGGATTCGAACCCATAACCTCCAGTCCACGAGCAAGTCACTCCATTACTGAACACTAAGGGAAGTGCACGGAAGCACTCGATGCCGTTACAACCCGGTCCGGTTGCGTGGCTGCCAGACGCGTACATTGGGTCACGGCATGACATACAAATCGAACTAGTTCAGGCTAATGAATAAGACAGAATATTTTACGTCTTTTTTGGAATATAAAATCGGTTTTTGACAAGACAGAACCAGAAATCTGTGACTGTGACATCTTCCCGTGGTGTGTCTATAAAAACCAATCATTGCATGTCACAACATCCTCGAGCAACAAGCCAGGCAAAGACGAGTGAACAAACTGCATTAATGTGAATAAATTATCACTTCATCGCATAAAACAAGAGCCGAATCCCTTGACGACGTGGCGGCACAGATTTTTCCCCATCACCTCCCTGGCCAGATTTGAGGAATACGGCATGGGAGAGACGGGGATACAGATTACGACCGGGCTAGCCTTGCTGGTTGAAGCTCACCATGAATATTTGACGGAGGTTTGCCGGTCATTATTCGTTGACGCTGCATAATGGTCGGCGTTTATTCATGATTATAGCGCCGGGCTGCCTCTTGCGATGAAATATTCACCATTTATAACATAAATCGCGGCGATGTTCGTGTGACGATCATTGACTTGCTTTCTCATATCATGAGTTGTGGTGTCCTCAAAGCTGGTTGTTGGAGAACGTTTGTGGAAGGGAATGGAAGGTCTTGGACCTGCTGGACAAATCTAATACTCTGATTCTAAATCCACAATGGGTCATAGACTAGCAATGCTTTTACTTCAGGTTTGTACAGCATTGCCTAGTACATTTGTATAGCAAAATTCTAGTGATAGTAAAAGTAAAGTCGTCTCCGAATTTAATTCTCTCCGAAATCGGTGACGACTTTACTTTTACTAGCAAAATTCTAGTAAAAGCATTTACTAGTTTTCATTCATATGACCCAGTGATTCTTTTTCCGATGGCGAGATGAATGGTAACAGTGAATTTGAAAGTCTGCGTGTTTTGAGAGTGGAGCATCGCGAAAAATCTGTAGCTCTCCACGCATCCTGGTTTGTTTATTACTATGAGGGTACATGCAAATAGACTGCGAAAAACATCAGATCTTGCAATTTTGGCACACCCATGATTTAGTGCTAATGGTACCGGCGCACCTCATGATTGGCGTCATTTACCAAAAACAAGCACATCACAAGCTAATTCGGTGAGAGCTAACCACATTGGCTATTACTGCCCTGGAGACGATTACTAACTCTTCGTGTCTCGTACATGTACACATATAAATTCGCCTCTGGGGTCAAAGATCGCATCACAACATCTGCAGTTGACGTCTAGGCATGTGATGCCCATGTCAAACAACCGCATTAGAAACCAATTACTGAATTTGGACAGTGCACACCACCTTGTTTTTTACCTCCTTTTAAAGGAGATGCGACGCCATGATGTCAACCTCGTCCCCGGTCATTGACGCTCATGAGCGGATGCGGGATTAGTGAAGTACAAAAGTCAGCCATTACAGCCTCGGAAAGCATTACAACAAGTTTTTTCCCTGACTTTTAATTACACGTTCGTTGCAATCACACGTGTTCCTAGGATTACGCAGCTAAAATAAACCAGAAATTGCCTCGTGTTGACACGGGAAGCAATTGCAATGATGTATTGTTTTGTTGGGAAAAATTGCAAAATTACCATCTTGTTGTGTGTGTTTCTTTTCTGCCTGCTCTGTTATTAGAATGATAAGACCAAATGGGCGTTAGAGACACGTGGATAGAATGAGATCCGCTCTTTTATTTAAAGTCGGAAGAGTTAGAGGCACGTCAAGGCTAATCGCGTAAGGGGAAGCGATAGTACGCGTCAGATTGGCTGCTGTGCCGGCCATTACCAGATAGTGATTCGCTAGAGAAATGTTGCTTTGTAACACGAATTCTCATTGGCTGCTGTGCCGGCCATTGCCAAAGAGTGATTCGCTAGAAAAATGTTGCTTTGTAACACGAATTCTCATTGGCTGCTGTGCCGGCCATTGCCAAAGAGTGATTCGCTGGAAAAATGTTGCTTTGTAACACGAATTCTCATTGGCTGCGCCTAGTGACCAAAAATGCACCAGCCAATGTCCTTGCCATGTCTGCTCAATTCGCATCAACGGCGAGAAACAGTTCGAGAGCAGCATTTGCTCACTTTTTGAGTTTTTAAACAATTTCTTCCCTTCACTTTATAGTGGGTGTGTTGTCGCCTTGAAATGTGATGGTGACAGGTTGCCATCACCATCCTGGATCTGAGATTCCAGAAACAGACATTTTGAATTCATTCAAATTCTTTACCAAATCTCTCTCAGAGATGAATGGCCCAAAAAGTCAGATTCTTGACGTATGTGAACTGGCGAGGTTTTTGATTAAAATCCTTCCCAAGTATACCAATACTTTTTGGGTTGTTGACAAGATTTACTCAGGACCGCCATCAGATAACGGTGCCATCATCGCGAATTACACCAGAATAATTCTCACAGGCGGTAATTACCTTGGGTAGATTACCACCGAATCGTACGCGGGACTGGTTTATCGCCGAATAGCTCCTGGCTCGGTGGAGATGAACCACCCGAGATTGCCACAGTGAAAGATGGGGAGGCTAATGACAGCCTCATCCAAGAATGATCGTAATTCGGTAATTACAAAGCTTGATTGCCGCGTGTCATCTCCGATCGTCTGATTATCGAAGCGGCCATCTTGTCGTCTGCGGATTGCGCATTCCCGTCACCAGGAACCTGTCAAAGGTACAGGAAGTTGCATTGTTTTCAGACTGTGTGGACGAGGTATCGACGACGCCGAAGATGGCCGCCAGGCTGGCGTCGTTGTATTTCGGTTGAAGAAATTTGATTTGAATTTATTACTCTTTGTGTGGTGGAGTTATCCCTTATCATGACCTTTTCGTCAACCATATATCCATTTGTACATTTCTGGGCGATTTTGACTGGTTTCCTGCCAGTTACATTAAAATATGGGTAGGGGAATAGTCCGTGCCTGTTTGTCTCTGTAGCCTATGCTTCGATGAGGCACATACATGTACGTCTAGTTGTGGTCAGATGGCACAAAAATGGCCGACACAGGTCCTGTTCGCTAACCAGAGACATGCAGAGCCCGCTAATATCGAACGTCAAATCAGAAAGAAGGCTGCTTTTATTGACTCAATAAAACAATACAAGTCCAATTGGCACGTCGATCATTCCACATTTTATGGACACCCCAATAGATCATCTCCCGCGTTAATTACAGCACAGGGGCTTGATACTCTGTGTTAATGATTTTGTAGCCCACTCCTTGAATGTGTGCCATTTGTTCCGGGGACACGGGGTGAATATAAAATCTGTTCGAGACGGGCTTGCGGCAAGATTTTATTTAGTCTCGGTCACCCAGCCGCTGTTTCGAATCTGGGGATCCGATAAGTAGCACTGCGAAACAAAACAGCTGACTGCGCGAGACTGGATTTTATTACACCCTGCAAATCTCGCGGTATTTTGTGAGAGTCATGTGACTGTAATGAAAACATCCGTGTCTGACGCCGTTGTCTTCCAATATCATGTGGAAACGAACAAAATGTGCATCCGATGTTGATCAAGTCGAGAGAACGTGAGCAGACGCTGCGTCATCAATTGTCACCAATCTGATTGGCTGGCCAGACATCTGAGAATCGTCTGCCACCCCCGACGGTCAGATTCTTTTCAGATTCCGTGAAAAATCACGAGTTCTAAGATATCTTGGTTATTTGTCGCGAAGATTAAGACAAAATAAGCCAAGCTGTCACAACATTCGAATAATTGTCACCAGACTCCCTCACAACAGTCGATCATCTTGCCCAATGTCTGATCAACCTCGCCTCCAAGTGCTTATTGGTAATGCATTGCATACGTCTCAGAGCACGCGCTGAACCACTGAGATCGATGTTGTCATCTGATGTGTTGACCGGCGCCATATTGACTCGCAGACGACACCAATAAAAGCCCGGATGTAATCGATAAATCCCCGGATGCAGTCGACAAATCTAAACTAACACAATTACATCTGAGCGCTTGGCCGAGGAAATTTAATTTCACACGTCAAGGGGATGAAATAATTAATGACAAAGTTGGCGAAATGATGACAACGAACCAGAGGCGGTTGTGGAAAGTTAAAAGTGTTGGTAGCGTCGGCATCAGCACAGCTAGCGGCCATCGATGTTTGACTGAAGATTGCTAAATTGAGCATCTTTGTGCCGTCTTTATATCGGTGGTTATCAATGTAGTGGCGTAATGAAACAGACTGAGGGAACATTACCGCGCTATTAGCCATAATAGCCGTGAGAGGTGGCGATTGAAGGGACAAGTGCCGCTGATTATGGGTGGTCGAAATAGCTTCATGATCGCTGAACGCCAGGAATTTAAAAGATCGGGGAGGGGTCGAGTGTTGCGGAGACTGGAGCCAGCAGCCCACCATTCCTACCCGGCCAAATCATGATTCAACCCTGGAATGGGTTAATTCTCCTCGATATTATTTCGTGTGTGATAGCGTTGACATCACAATGAACTGGGTCCCCCTCTACTAAGGTGTGAAGGCTTGTCACACCGCCTGGGTTTCACCACGCAGGCAATCTCACAGCTTTTCGACGACGCAAATTGGATTTTACACGTTAGACATTTTCGCGAGTCTCCCATGGGTCGCACGCAGGCGAAAATGGGATGCTGACTTGCGCAATCAGAACGAGGCAATCGCGTGAAGCCCGGATGTAACGACCGGTTTATATGGCAAGATGGCGACATATTTTGCCCCCTGGCTGCACTTAGAACAGCTCGATGTTGTGTCCTAGCCAGATTTATCAAACCCTATTGCCTAGTACAAAGGTTTTTCCTGGCTTTCTCTACAAGATGATTTTTCCTAACACTAGTAGAAGACATCCGCTGTGACCTTGACCTCGGGCACGTTGGAATGATGCGATATTCAAAACGATGTTGAAAAGACATGAAAGATAGCAAAATCTTTTACAATGTGCATCTGGCTGGATGGACCGCGGTTGTTTTAACCAACATCCCACATTCCCAAATCATTGAGGCGAAGTTTCTATGAACAAGGTCGTCGCTTGAACAATATGGCGGCTTGTCCACCACAGCTTTCGTTTGCGGTGACATTTTTCTACACTCACTAAACCTGATAAAACAGATGTTATCTGATGCAACCTGAGGCAATTTCATTCACTTTCACGTAGATTTATTCATTTTCTGATGATATAATCCGGTCTGCAGCCGGCCGTTTTGATTCCGCAGACGACACTTGACTCGCGAGACTATACGAGGCCGCCGAGTGCCCGTACACCTCCATTCATAATCACCCCAATAAGATGTAATGTTTCCTCTCATGATGGCTGTAGCCACGCGACCAGCAAAACTCATCACAACAGAACCTGTCGCGGATTTCAACGTTCATATGTACCCTGGACGATATAAAACAGAGACTGGCCCGAGGACCGGTGCTTCATTGTCTGATTTTGATATATCACAATGAGTTTGTACGCGCCATGAAAAGTGCCATTGTTGTTTAAAATCACAACAGTTCGGCCGTATTGTCCTTGTCCAGTTTTGCGAATCATCAGTTCGCAATTTTTTTCTCCCACTGAAAAGGATGATGGTGCTTTTGTTATATTCTTCTTTCAACAGGTGCACAATTCTTTAGAATTTATCTATCGTCGGTTTTGCGTTCTGTAGATTTTCGCTATCTTCTTTGCATCTTGCTGCGCTGTCATGCGCAGTGATGCGCGTGCGCGGCTGGTGGCGGATAATATACCAACAAAACATTTCACTGAAAATTTACATTTTGATAAAGGACAGATTGAAGATACCAGATTATGGTGCTTTGTGTAACCAAGAAACAGGTCCTATTCAAAACCTACACATCAAATAACTCATCTTTTTAAAAACAGCATCGCGCGTTCCAAAAACTCTTCACGACATTCCCAGGGTACTTCTTTTAAGTGCATTCAAATATCTTTTTATATGTTCTTTCAAAAATCTTCCTTTATTTACGGAGTCGAGATAGCGGTAGGGTCTTTGTCACCAAGAAACCTGTTTTATGATGGCCACGATTTCAAGACGCGCAATCCACGCGAATAAACACAACAAGCCTTTTGTCAGAAGCAGACGACAGTTGGCCAACCGACAGGACACTAGTTCATGTTTTTCTAAAAGGTACCGTTTATTTTTTCCCTCTGACTCACGAGCAGGTTTCACGTCGTTCACCATGTTAGCAACAGTCCATCAGCGGCTATTGTGTCGGTTTTAAAAATTTACCCGACCGAAGACACTTTGAAGTGTCCATTTCTATCGGTTATTCTGGATTTGGACAACAAATAACGACGATAACTGATTTTTGACTGTGGTGATTGGGTATGCACGAAATTCAAATGCATGGACCCAACCTTTCTAGACTCGAGATGCTTTCTCAGCAAATTATTTTGACACTTCTACATTCAGATTTTGTAACGCTGTTGTTGTCAACAATCAGAAACTGTTTACCATCTTTCGCTTGGCGACAGAAGTCAGAAGTCCTTGAAAAGGCGCGATAAAATTGCTTGAAGCAAACGCCTTAAGAAATGACAACATTATGCGCTTCTCCTGGAGACGGCCTCGAGCCGTTATCAGGTGTCAGGTCGGAATATCACGCCCAGGAATAAGGGTCCGAATGACTTCAATGGATGGACCGTGGTCGGTCGCCCTGCGGACGTCGAGAAATCGCCAGCGGGTATGGGTAACCACTGGAACAACCACAACGGGGTCCCCAACCCGTATCTGCATTCTCTCAAAAGCTATAATTATCTAGTGAAACCGTCAAGAAGGCTAAATTGTGACCGCCATGCTATTTTTAGCCTAGCGACTAGTATCAATGAAAGATGTTGAGAAGAGAATTTCTCGAAATCTGTTGCTTTGTTGGAGTAATCATAGGGTGTATTGAGTCTTGTTCTCGCACAGGTTATTTGGTTTTGGTTGGGATGGTTGGGAGGAGAGCGGTCTCCGAGGGCGGGGTTCGTGAGAAAGACAGCCTGGGAGGGGTAGAACCCCGTGTTGCGGCATAAACACAAGATGGTTCACATCTTGGACAATTCCGACTCCAGAGGGGCAGTCTTAGACGTGTGACCCCAGGGATTCAGTCTTTCTTGTTACATAGCCAGTGGTAGACGGGGCGGTACGACCACATTCGAGTAAGACTTTCAATTTTTTCCCAGGCACAACTCATTTATCTAGGCCATGTGTCGTTCTGTTTTGCAAGTCCATCTGGGGTATAGAGGCAAAGTCTTGCAGTCGGAGGAGTCCACGCCTTGACAAATCCACTGCCTGTTTGGCCGGATGGAATTTGCATGCCATGCTACAAAGCAATGGCGTCCACCCCATAGGGGCGTATTGAACGTTTTTTTGCAGCTACATGTATTTATATTTACAAGCAGATGAGATTTGCTTTCCTGGCCTGTGTTGATTTTTGTCTTCGCTTTCGTAAGCAAATGAAAAATTATTTTAAAACAACCATGTATACCATTAATAGTTTTAATGAATCGTCATAATTTTAAAACCTATCAAGGTGAGCGATTGCCCAACGCTCAAATCTGAAGCATTTATTTATCTGGTGTGAAATATTGACTGTTACTTGATGTGCTTTGATGCACTGCTGAACACAGTACCGCAACCTCGCCCCATTTCTCCCTTCTTCACCAATATTAATAAAGTAATGTATGACGATGAATGCTTCCTAGGACGCGGTTAGTGCTACCGCTCCAGGCAAACGATGCTGGTGCATTGTGGGTATTGTGACCTCTCTTCCGGTTGGCTTAGCACAAAAATATCGTGACGAAGTTTTTGTGTAGCAGGTGAGATATTGTTGAGCGGACGATTTTTGTTATTAAACAAACCACATGGGGATGTTGTGATTGATATCAGAGATTAACTCTTTCAGTCAGAAAACTTTCAGAGAGAAATTTGAGGTTTAAATTGTATCTCGCGTGGTGTATTGCCATGGAAATAGACGGTTTCGAGAAAAATGGCGCCCGTTTGTTTACAAATATTTACTGCCTAATTTCTCTCAAATAATAATTCGGTTTCTGGACCTGAATGCAGATGTCCATGTACATGTACCAGACAATTGGTGTGAATATTTTGGCTGATTTTGGAGATGGAACTTGCCAGCAATAGACCGTTCTCAAATTGACGTAAACGACAAAGATCTGCGCACTTCCGCCGAATTCTCAACCACAACCTCGATCTGAAACAGAATGACGTGACGCAGACAACCCCACGACAGTGAGGTCGAAGACGTTGCGTCAGACTCGACCATTCTGAATCATGGATGGCGTCACGTCACCCGCCGGTTTCAGATCGAGGTTCTGGTTGAGATTTCGGCGGAAGTGCGCAGATCAGCGAATTCGAGAATTGTCTATACACGTGTTTGCAAAAAAGCAAAACAAACGCCAATAACAGTAGGGCGGCCACTTTCCTTGAAGCCATTTACACTGGTATCAACATGGAGGTATAAAATTATTTTATACCTCCATGGTATCAAGTCCCAGTCAACTTGCAGGTCCTCCCGTCGTGATGAAATCAGAGGTATATGACTAATAAACCTGGTAATTAATTAGACCGGACGAAGCTATTAAGTCCCTAGTGTCCGACATGACCCCTGACCGAGGANTGCCACGTAAGGTATTGGCGTTCTAGTTGGTGAAAATTCTTGATGAGGTTTTGGAAGTCTGAGGTTGCTAGATGTGACCGATAGAGATCAGCGTAGTTGAATTTCGCGTCTGTGTGTTTCATAAGGTATTTTAATGGATCACCTGTAAGTAGAAGAAAAAAAACCCAGAAATTAAAAATACTGGGTAATCAATATTTTCATTTTCCCCCAATACGTTCTTTATCATTTTGTCGGTTTGTAACGAAAACAGGCGAAGAGGTCTGTGTTGTGGACAATTTAGTTTAGCCGTGGAGACAAGGCGCTGTCCGGCAGGGGTGGAATGGGTGTTGCGGTACTGTTCGAAACTGGTCACGATGACATCTTTGATTAAAGGCAGAATTTTCCTGAATTAAATACATGTACAGTACATGTATCTTCGTCATTTACGGTTGTCGTCGGCAGTCGAGAGCACCAGGACAATGTATGAGAGCAGCGGGCGGTGTGGCAGCGAGTGACTGAAGTGATTTTGAGACCCACAGTCAGAAACATGCCATGATTTTGTCCCCTTCTCAACATCAGTTCCAATCTCATCCACGTCATGGATACACATAAAAGATAGCTCGGATTCCATCTGCTCTCCTCCTCAAACAGATGACGGATCATTGAAAGTATCTAACAGGTGCAGCGGAATCCCATCATATCAGTCCTGTAGATTCCTAAAATTCTGATTGGTCGATAGTGATTTTCAACTGTTTATTGCCTAATCTGATTGGTCGGTTTAGATCTTGTCAACTCTGACCTGGTTTCTGATTGGTTGATCGTGATGTATTCATGCTAAAGCTGGTCTGATTGGACTTCCACAAGCCAATTATCAAATTGCTTTCCTTTTGCATCCTGTGACGTCACTTGACACCAACTGCTGCGCGATGTCACTTTATACAAGAGGCAGCTTCCGTCAGCATCCGGCGGACATCTCCTGTCCGCCATGATGGTGGTAGGCCTACCACATGTCTCTATACCTCTTGATCATCCTGATTGAAGAGTGTGAACCACTCATGATATTGTCTGGGGCTCTTCAGCCCGCCTGTTGCGATGAATCCGCGGGCATACGCCAGCACTGATACATCTTCACATATAGAAAACTTTTATATTCTAGTCATTATCATTGATTTCCCGGTTGAGGACTTTTAAACACATGGGACGTGTGTCTCCTCGTGATCTATTTACATTTATACGTATGCTATGTATACTTCACAATTTATTGATAAAATCAAAACCTCTGTTACGAGTTAGGGAAAACTTGGTTTGTGATTTCAGAATGGAATTTTCGAATCCCGATTGCAAGAAGACCATAGCTAGTGGTCAGTGGGGTCTGGATAAACCTCATGATCAGTGTTAATGATAGATCTTGAATAGTTAAAGCCCCTCTGTATTGAATTTTACGGTATTTTCAAAGTGCTAGGAGAATGCAGGCAGAGATCTCATAGCCTCGTGAAGGTCCCAAAATGCTTGTCTGATACATACATCAAAGAATAAAGTCCTAGTTTTCAGCACACATTGAAAAAACTGCAGGCAGAGCTCTAATGTATTCAGATAGAGTATAGTACATTTTACACCACACTGACGTCGGCGAATTTAACCACTTTCAGAATTGAATATAGTGTGGCTTTAAGTAAGATTGTTTACAGAACTCTTTGATTAAATCTTTTTGATAGAATGGGTGGGAAGTTTGGAATCATGTCAGCATTTAAGTTCATATGACGACTTGTGACGCAAACAGGACGTTTACCGTGTGTTTACCCTCCAAACATCTCATCGCCATCTTTGATTGTATCCAAGATGGCCGCCACCCAGTTTCTGGTTCATCCTAAGATGACTTGGACCAAGCCTCATTTGTAACGTGTCCCTATGAATGAGTTTGTCATCGTGAAACTGAGACCAACAAAAATGAAACTACCCCGAGTCGCATCTGTTGCTTCACCAAACGTCTATTGTTTCAATATGAAATTGTACCCGTCTCTGATTTGATGTTTCCTAGGAGACCCATTGCGAGATCTCGCGTTAATTAAATAGACATATTTTGCTCTTTTCCTGAATTCGATCAACTTGCGGCAATCGGTGTGATTCCACCCCTGGGCCCCGGGCCGTGACTGCCGGTAATACAGGCTATGAATTATTAAAGACTTGTGATAGAGTTTTATTGTTTTGAACAAATCTCGTCCCGGTCCGCTGGGAAATGGTGCAAGTATGGTTGTTGTGTGTGGGGATGATGTATCGTCTGCGGTGTACTACAACCATATTCCCTCGACTCAAAATCTTCTTCGTAAGTCGTGCGACATTTTTTGCATGGAACTGTTTCACAAATACGCAGAACTAAATATAAAGATAGGAAAAGTGAAGTTTCCAATTAAGGGAAGTTTCATTCAGGTTTTATATGGGCGCAGTCATGAATGATTTGTATCCAATTGATCGTGATTAGGAAGCGGTTTATGGTTTATGAACCAGTTTGTATTTTATCTTCAGCCTAGATTGTCCACATGAATATTTTATAAGAACCCTTCCAGAGTGAATCAGTTCCCGCCTGTTTTAGTTCTATATGGATGAGCAGACTCATATCTGATATCGCAGTTAATTGTCCGAGAACAGTTTAGAAATTAACTGATTTTACTGGTTGGTGTTTTGGCTGTTGGTCCTGGTGACAGCACGGGTGGTAATTGCACGTGTTGATGAAATGTAAAAATGAAAAAAATCAAATAATGGATCCTGCTTTCAATCAATCAAAAAGTAATGTTGTTGAACTTGATTGCATTTGGTTCTGCCTTCGCCCTGTTTCTGTCCTATTAAAAAAGGGTGTTCCCATATTTCATGCAGAATTACAGACTAAAGTCTGTGTCACCCCTCAGGTAAAACCTCTTCACCTTCATAAATGACAAATAAATCAGGTAACCTGTTCCTTGCAGAGAATGGGCGTTCCTAGCGGATGTCTTGAGGGATTCCCTCACATCCCTCCACAAGTGTCCAGAGTTCACCAGCAAGATGATGCGGGTTCCGTTGCCAACCCAACCGGCTAAGTGACGCGGAGGGGAGGGCACAGGTGGGCAGAGATAATACCAAACGAAAGAGGGGTAAACGACGTATTGAACGGCATCAATTCCTTGGGTCGTCCGTCATCGACCTGTTCCTTGTCAGAGATAGAAATTACGGACAATAATTCCTGTAATTGTAGTATAAAGAGCCACGGATCCCGCCCTAAATTGAAGACAGCGGTAACTCATCCGTAGCAACCCTTCCCGTATCGCCATCACATCTTTGGCCCGTTGGTGCGTCGTTCTTTTATGGACCGTTGCGCATTGGACCGTGGCGTGTCTTTCGGGTAGCCCTCATCCGAACCCCGAGGCCCGTGCCATGTTCTCCGCTTTTTGTGCGATGAGGGCGGGAGTGAAACTATGCAGCCAGTAACAGGTGGATAATTGGAGGCAGATAAGGGACGATAAATTCCTATGGTGGTCCTTCCCGAAGCTGAGCAGGTAGCTACAGACTCCGCTCATTATGATTGTTGTGATCTGTTTCTGATTAGGCGCCCTACTAAATTATGACTATCTCTTTCCTTTTGTTAAAAATACGAATTGCTCATAAGCCTTTGTAAATGAACTTGTTATGAATGTTATTTCGAACCAACCATCCCGCATATTCTGAGAAAGTAGATTTTATTACCGTAATATTTGACTGCCATGGGGAGAAAGATATATGACCGAGTCAAAAACTTTGGTGAAATATGTGTTTTGAGATCCGAAATGGCGCCATCAAAACTCACTGAAATGAGTTCTGAAGCTGGTTGCCACCGCTACCGAAATGGTGATAAAAATTTCCTTTTTTAGAAGCTGTGGAATATGGTAAGATGGGTTGGATTATGTTTCGTCATGCTACCGTTTTGACGGATGACCAAGGGTACGTGGAAGTGCTTGGTTGCGACAGGTAGGCAAGTGAGACAGCCTCTGCAGCACCTGCTTTGAGAAGTCGGTTTGAATTCCTGAGGCTAGGATCATTTTGGTGTCCCAATCTCAGGATAGGAGTGACCGTACGATCCTAACCCGACAGAATTTTGGAGACGAAAAATTGCTGTCACGGTAACAAGTGCCTGAAAGAACGGTTGCGAACTGTGTCCTCTGCATAGCGCCACGAAGTTTGGCCCTCACAGCACCAAGGTCAGCGTCACAGGTGAAATGACCAAAACCTGCCGCGGTTTTCGCCACACGAAAAACTGACACCAAGGCAACACTTCGAGCCACTTGACTCCCTCCGCCACTTAGCTTTTGATAAACGCACGGGATCAGAGCCTATTCACCCGAACACTAATCGTATAGTTCCGTCGCTCATATCTCTGGGTTGGACTACGTGGGAGTTTCGGCCAAGTCAACAAGGCAGGTTTGACACCCGGTTCACCTTGGCGTGTTCGACAGGGAGGGGTGGCGACCTCCCTCGGTTGGTTGGTTCTCGTCGTTGTGGTCAGCGGTGGCGGTGATGGTCGCCCCGGGGCTGGAGCTAATGAGCGCTGTATTGCTCGCTTTTCAAAGTATATTTCGTTTCTTCACAATTTGGAAGGCTTCGCGGGTCAGTGTTATCCTGATATCTCTCTGGAACTTTTCTTGGTAACTTGAGAAGCATCTCATTCAACTTCTCAACTGACCGTTTCAGATCAGTTGCCAATGTGATGGCCGCTCGACCATCGATCACAGCCGAGTCGAAAGCACAACCCAACACATCAGGAGTCCTGATAGCCTAGTGGTTACCACGGCCGCTTAGCAAGCGGCAGGTCGTGGGTTCGAATCCATCCAGCCTGGGCCATATGGGGATCATCACTGGCTCTTCACGTCCGTCGCATGGGACAGTAAGTCGCGGTACCTTGTGCCTTTGCAAGGCAAGTAAAAGACCCCATCCAAGTGAGGAACATGAGTAGCTTGAGATGGCCTCTTCCATACATACCAGGGCCAATAATACAGCTTCTCGTTCACTGCTTTACTTGTCCCTTTCAATGAGTTAGTTATGGTGTCGAGCATCGGTCGCCTACTTAGGGACCTTCTCAAAATAATTTTGAAGCCTAAAAGATGAAATTTTTTCATCTTTCTGTGAACCCCCTACCCCCCCTCAAAAGATGAAAAAGTGAAGAAGTCTGGCTTCAACACTGGGCAGGCCAAAATATGCCTCTATGTTGCTAGAAACTTCCCTTCCTACAAGGTTTAAAGCATCACTTTGTGTGTTTCTGTGGATGTAAAGAGAAAAAATGAAGCAAAATTCAATGTATGGTACCTTGGAATGGTGAAGCCAGAAAGGTATCAAGAAACGAAATTTTGGCCATAAAATGAAAACCCCCTCCCTCCTAGATGAAAAAATTTCATCTTTTAGGCTTCAAATTTATTTTGAGAAGGTCCCTTAGTCGAACCCATTCCACGAGTATCAACTGTCGACGTCTGCTGCTGACACAACATTTCTTGAGACCCCGTTACCTCACTCACCCCACGGGGTAAATCGTTTTACAAACAGATGACAAAACTATCAACAAGCTTTTCAAATATTTGATCAGAGAATCGTCACCATCAGAAACACTTCTGGGGGACATTACAATAAATTCGTCAAAAGATGAAAAATGATGATCAAAGTCCAGGGTCAAAGCAAGGGCAGAGGACGATATGTAAACATGGTTCACCGATTCCGAACAAACCGTGACAATCACACGTTTTTTGCCTCGAAGCGATGATGGAAAATGCGTGAAATTATTTGGTAAAAGTGCACCGACCTGTAAATTTCGGTGACAATTAGAATCTCAATAAAACTGTGTGTTCCCATAACCAATTAACCTATCATGTCTGCGTAAACACGGTAAGGCTTTCTACTTCAAAGGAATGATGGCCTTGCGTGGCGTAGTAACTCGTGTTCATCCGTCATTTTGCTCTGTCGCTGAGAATCAAACAGGTCTTGTTCATCCTTTTGTTACAGTTCGAGGATTCCCACTCTAGTGTCCCGAGGAGCCTTGATAGCCTAGTGGTTATCACTTAGCAAGCGGCAGGTCCCGGGTTCGATGGGATTAATCATCCCCGGCTCTTCACGTCCGTCACATGGGACAGTAAGCCGTGGTGCCTTGTACCTTGTGCCTTTGCAAGGGCAAGTAAAAGACCCCATCCAAGTAAGGAACATGAGTAGCTTGAGATGGCATCTTCCGTGCTTACCAGGGCCAATAATGCTGGATGGCTTCGGCCCTGATGGAAAAATCTAATTATACAAACTTGTGTCCCTCCCAGAGCCTCCGTCATCTTCACACGACAGACCACGACATGGTTTGCGTCTCTTCCAAACTCTGAATTCTTTGGTCCACACTCTCACTCGTCAAAGACGAGTCGCCGACATTTTGACACTCTCCCAACATAAAGAAAAGGACGGAGTCATTCTCCTTCCCAGTCTCATTATTCTCTTGAAGTGCGGCATTTGTGCGGGAGACTTCGAGAGATTCGCGTGCTGGTCGCATTCCTTGATGCGAACTTTCACACGCAGCGCGCGTCACGACTATTATCAGATTCCCAAATGGATGTGGGTTTCGTTGGCGAGTTTTATCTTTGTGTCGGCGTCTTTCCCGTCACACACGCCAAGTAATGCTACAAGAAAGCAGCCGTTCTCTGACCACATCAGTTTCTTTGTTGTTACAAGGAGGATTCCACGTCTTTGGCCAATGTTTTTAAATTCGTTGGTATGCAACTTTCTGACCACGCGGTCCAAGTTCCCATCTTTCAGACCCCGTGGAACGTTCCCAAGCATTCCCGACGTAAAACAATGGTAAGAAGCTTTCCCTTCACGGCGCTTTACGCGTTCGTTGAATCGCTTTGTTTACACTGGCGTTTATGAGAAGAGCCGCAAGGCCAGTCCTGGACAAGTGTTTGCCATCACCACCAGATATCGTCATACCCTAAACCTCACTCCTCAGAGTCAACACCACCATATTGTTGGATCAGGATCGAGGGAACTTTCTGAATTCTTGCAGACGAGACTGTCCCTCTGTTCCATTTTAGTGGGAATTTCTATTGTTGACGAAACTTGAAGACAATATTTTGTCGAAATTGCTCAGATTTCACACGATTTTCACCAACTCTATGTAATTTAGGACGCGTTCTGTTGTCATTGCTTTGTGATTCACTGCAGGAAATGTATAAAGTATGGAATCTGGACAAAGCGTGCAGGCGGAACGTTAGGTTGAGGAATCTTCTCTGACCGATTGAATTCAGATGTCCGAAGTCATGCGGAGGATTTATTTGTTGTCAATTAGAGGGTCTTAGGTCAGTTGCTGACAAAGGGTCCAAATAAAGGGCTTTATTCAAAAAATATTCCGAGAATGACATACATGTATCTGCCTTTGTCATCTTGGCTGGTGTTATTTTCCACTTTTTGATCTTGGTGGATCTGTCGTGAATGAGTCTTTTGACCGACATTTGCTATTTAGGGGTTTGGTGACATATGCTTAATACTTGACCATGGGAATTGTGCGGTCAAGCTCGTGGGAAATTCTGTTCTATCTTTTTGAAGCGTTTTCCGTAGATTATTTACATCTTTATCGACCATTATGAATTTATCATCTCCGATACTTCGCTATAATGGCGATCCCTGTTCATCGACAGCTCCATCCACAGAAAAATCTAGTTCTCGCGAGATTTCACGAGTTTTGGGGATTCATGGGATTGGCTGAAGTAACGTCATAACGTCAGGCTTGGGTCTGTTTCAGATTGTCCACTGAAGTCATAGAGAAATCACCGAGCAGGACTCGACTATACTGTTCTTTCGTAAGCTATTTCATGTGCACATTGTGCACACGTAATCTTCATTTTTGGACGTATCATCGACGCCCTGGCGCGCCCTTCGTCAACTTGAATCCCTGTTAATGCATTATTAAATGATCTGAATCACAAACATTCGCCGTAAGACCCCGGCCCGTGAACCCTTCACCCCTATTTTCGATAGATCGGAGGCACCACGCTGACCGGCCGCGCCGGGAAGCGGGCCAAACAAAAAGTGACCGGTGGTGGAACTACGTTTGGTGTCCGAGGAGCGAAGACGCGTGCGACAGGCACCAACCATCTTGACTGAAAGAAGGCGGTGGGCAGACGACATCAATTACCAAATACATGTCAAAAGATGTGTGCATTGTGGGAAAGGCGAGGTTCGGGATGGATTTGACGGCGAAAAGGACAATAATGAAAAACAATGAAGAAATCATGCTTAATAATCGATCGTTTTGGCCGGTTTCTCGCTTGAATGCCATTTTGGACATTTTAAAACAACCTGTCGCATCTCAAGTCGTCTGGTTGCCGTGGTGGATTCTGCCCGCGGCAGACGATGTCAAGACGCCATTGGTTGGCCGAGATGCGCGCGCCCAAGACAAAAACTTGCATCCGCGCTTTGTTTTGATTGTTCGGTAGTTACAAAAGACGACCCGGACAGGCAAACGGGCGGTGGGAATGGACCGCCGTTCTGCGTCCGACAAATGTCCAGTCATCAAATAAAGATCTCCCAAAGATTTATTAATGAATCCATTCTTTTGAGGACCTTGCCGCAGGCTCTGAAAGCGGAATGCCACGAAACGTTCGGTCACTTAAAACGCAGCTGAGAAAAATGTCGAAACTCTGGCGGCAGACTATTCTTTGCTAATGAAGGGTCTAAATAACTTGGACCCTACCGAGAGAACAATTATAACCCTTTTAAATGATTATGGTCCTAGAAGCAACTTCTTTTAGAGATTTTCTGCATTCTACTAATTAAACGTAAGCCCCTGTGGTGATTCTCATCGGGAACGGTTTACGCCCAGCTGTCTGGCGCGGTCGGGAGATCGGCCAGGATTTGACAACGGGGACGATCAGAGAAAAAAGGGAGGTTTAGAAATCAAAGGTAAACGTTAACGAAAAAGCATGGCTTGTGAAAACCGCTCCCCTCGCCGCAAACCGCCGCGCAATCCGCTGTAACGGGGCTTGAAGTAGTGGTGCGACTGGGATTCAAACCCACAACCTCAGATGTGACAGGTCAGATTGCCTCAACTACGCCTTCTCACCGGGTATAGTACTATAGTACTATATCACGTATGTTTTAAAGAACTAAAAGGTCAGGATAATGTTCAGTTTTATAAAGCAAAACTGTTGAAAAACAACTACCCTGGATGTGATCATGCATCTCATATGACCAAAGGAGCAATCTGAAAAACTCGGTAAGTATGAATAACAATGATTTTTAATATAAATGTTAATGCGCAGACACGCCACAGATGTGATTGACAAGCGGAGAATGTGAATCTAATGGAACATTTGCAAGTGAAAATTGAAATATGGGACACCTTGCTTACTCCAAGTCGCATAACATATGGAATTAAATCATTGGCTGCTATTAAAAGCCAACGGTTCTGAATATGTAACGGCATATTGAAATCAGGATTGGCGCCGTAACTCTCCGATACGATGAATCTTTGAGATTGGAAAATGCGCGCTGTAGATAGATAAACCCTGTTGTAGGAGAGTTGCAATATGATTTGCATATATGCTAATTATATGCCTCTAGAGATTGATATAGAGCTGTGTTTACCAGTTTTCAATCTGCACTTGTCTCGCATTTTGATTATATGGGATAACTGTAGTGCTAAACTGCCCGATAGGGGGTGATGTATACATGATACATTATGTCTGTGCACAGAGATGGGCCTGAAACTTGCCTACATTTGACTGTAGTGACAGTGAAAGTGATACGGGCGTTTAACTGCTAAGGCTTTTTTGCAACAGATGCAAAAAGGATCGAAAATGTTGGGTCTGAGAAGCTGCCGAAAAATGCAAATGAGTTCTTCCCGACGATTCCCGAATTCCCACGATCGTCGCTGACAACAGCCTAGAAACGACGCGCGCCAACCCACAACAATAACATAAACATGGAAGAGTCACTCATGTGAATCTGGATGCTACTTGATCACCATAAGCAGACGACAGCCAAACGTCATTAAATTTGAAGGAGCCATTTTCCTATCGCGAGCCAATCTTGTTTCGACATAAAAGGTGTTTCTGGTTGATTTCCCAGACCGGTTTTCCGCCATGTTTGTCAAGGTTTTATACCAAACATTGTCTCCATTCCGGCGGATTTGTCATGGTTTTACACACACCCTTGTGATCAAGTGGCAACAGCGGATGAGCTTCATTCAGACGATTAGTCGATTTTGCTCATTTTGTATCCTAAACGAAAATGAGGCTGGGATAAGACACACGGGATTGAGATGAGAGCTAATTTTGTGATTTAGAAACACTTGAAAGATGCGCTTAACCCGTCATCAGAACCGAATTTGTTGTTCGTTTTCTTTTGGCAATCGGTGAATTTTGTTGCCGGTAAAAGTAGAAGGCGGTCAGGTCCTTCCGTTTGATATCCATGTGTAATCTGTCGGCAGTGTAAACGCGGCTTTTGAGTAATTTTTGTTCAACATTGCGTCAATCCTGATGACAGAAGCGAGCAATGGGATTTTCTCAAGGGAGAGCACTGACAGACGCGCTGCATTATTGCACCAACTGAACCTAAGAACGACCATGTTGTTTGAACATTGTCTTCCCCGTCTTTTTCTTTTTTTTAACGATTTTTTATGTTCGATGTCAACAATTCTTCCCCAACGTGACCGATGTTGTTAGATTGAAATGATATCAAGTGAAAAAGTTCACCTCACGGCGATGTGTTGAGGTGTGAAGGTCACCGCTTACGCGCTTGACAACAAGTGTCGCTTAAGTGAATGACAATAGTGACCTTTTTGAAGGCGCTAGGGGTAAAATTTCACCGTTCTTTCAATGAGATGCGCCGCCTTCTTCTCTCGAAGGTCATGCATGCTAAAAGAGCAATAGTTCATTCGTATGCCTTTTAGGAGAGACAACCCTTAATTTTCACAGGTGTCGATCTAAGCATTCTTTTACAGTCCCAAGACACAAAGCAGAAGTGCAGTGCCTAAAATACAATATATCTCAATGAGAGAGAACTCAGAGTACAATGCATATTGTATCTCCTTCTTCTTGGCTACAATTGATACCAAGACACAATGCTTTTGGTAACAATGCCACAATGCAACATTTGACATTGGGTATTAATCATGGAAAGAAAAGATGTTTTGAAATTATTAAAGAAGGAGCATCTTAAATATTAGTTTGTGTCCCCGCAACCCGAGGGGAAAGATGCATTCCTCATACACCTTGCGCTGTTTTCACCATTGTGACTGGTGTTACCGTGTGGCGGTTGTCAGAGAATGACACGTCGTACAGGTGGAGACAAACAACCTGCTGAATTCTAATTCAAATTCAAAAATTATAAAAATACCGATACAAAAGATTTATATGGTTTCAAACTGACGCTGTTTGCTGTGTCACGCGATGATTTATGAAGGCCTCGGTTGGTATGTCCTCATCACATTAGCATATTGTTTTCGCCCATCCTAACATCATCGTAATTCTAATTTTGCATGAATTTTAAACATCATTTTAATTTATCTGTTTATGTACTTTTACGACCTTTTCGCCTGTAAAGTGCACGTGACATGGTGAAAAGTTAAACTTCTGTCCCTCACGTTATGTACAGTCCTGAGCCGAAGTGAAGCCCCTCTCAAAAAAGGCATTTTAGAATTCGACGTTCGATCAGTCTCAGTCACAAAAAGACTGTTGATACTTCGCCCCGCCTTTTTTCTTTTGCTAATTCTTCTCAGTGAGTACTGACATTGGCCGCTCCTTTCTTCGACTTTGCAAACGGAGAGCCAACTGATAACCTATACCTGCAGGAGACCCCTATACAGTTACGTTTATAACTGTAACGAAAATTCTTAAAGACAACGCTGGATGGCTGTCATGGCCGCTCGTGACCAAAAATCACTGATGCCCTCAGTTTATTTTCGTTTTTACATCAGAATTAGCGCTGTCCTAAATATAAACCAAAACAGCGAAATATTCCAAACCAAAACACCGAAATTCTTGCATTCTTCCCATGATGGCTCGTGGCCAGGATCGACGGACCTGTCAATCCATCCAGGGAGAGATATCAGTGCCTGGATCTCCTCATCATGGCTGCCAACTCAAGCCGAAAACTGACGCGCTCATGCAGAGAAACGGTCAGTTAACAACGAGTGAATGAGTAAACGAATAGTTTCTAAGTGTAGAATGAGAGAGGACACAGAAATCTCAAGTGGTCTTCAATGGGGCTTCAATGAAACGGATTCAGCCCGAGGGTGACAGAGTCGGACAGAAAGCAGACGTTAAAACGGGCTAATGACGAGGGGCGTGCTGTCAGCCAATCGTGGACAAGGTCACGGGTCACTGCGCATGACATGACAGGTGCATTGTTGTCTTCAAAACATCCGACCTCGTTTTACAGGTTTGGTATCTCGTACTCACTGCACAATACAGGATTTGCACTGATGATGTGGGGCGAGGTTTGATTCTCCAAATTTCCAGGTTCGCATCCAAGATTATGTTTCTTTATGATTTTAGGAATTGTTTGGATTGGATGGATATGTAAACATGACAATGATTTGAATGGGATGACAAAGGCTATTTTAAAAGATGGTACAAGTTGGCATAAGTCCAACTAGTTCACGATGCCCTGGTGTTTCTATGTTGAGATCGCTCTGCTTCCATCCCTCGTATGGTATTTGTAAACATTGCTTGGATTTCGTTTGTGATTTGGCTATGGTTGCTTGCCTTTTGTAAGACACCACAAACTCATGTTGGTTTATACTGATGTTTGCAAAACAAACTGGCGACTGATAATGTCCGAATGATATGGGTCACATTGACGTCTTGCTTCTTTGACGGTATTAAGTGGTGCAGCAACGCTCTTTTCTCCCCTAGTAAAAGGATGTAGATTTTTGTAGGCATATGATATGCCAGGAAAAGCTTTCCCAGCAAAAACAGCCGTTGCCCAAGAACGTCATTGGCATCACTTGGTGCAGACACATTCGTAACACTTCGGGTCTCACATTCCGTCATTCTTCGTCGTTCATCTGGCACGGTTTCGAGCTCCAAGTTGAGAATGATAGTAAACATAAGTCGTCTCCGAATTTTGCAAATTTTCGACCCCAACTGAGGTCTTCCTCAAGCACTTTCTAGTCGAGATTCAAGTTGAGAATGGGTGCAGAGATTGAAAGGCCAGAATCTATTACATGTAGCATATTCTTGATCAAAAATATGAAAGGAATTGTTGTTGGTTTCGTCAAACAAGCGACCCAAATCTTCAACGCCCTACGAACGGTAAAACCCTGTGTAGCCGTGCTGCGCACCGAGTCCGAGTTCCCCGCTAAACGATCCACCAAATCCATATCAATCTCGCCCCAGCCAATATTGAATTATCCACGGCGACAGCATACATTGGTGATAATGTGCCGCCCATATTGGATGGTCTACAGCGTATTCATTGCATTTTAGAGTCGATGATTGTGACATTGATTTCTCTTAGACACTCCTCAGGGATTGGTGGACTGAATATTGTATGTCATGGGTGGGAGATGTGAGCTCCTGGCCCGAGGAGGACGGGGGGGGGGGCACCGACAATGAGGGGGTCGCCACTTCTCCACGGAAAGATGTCGCTGCGACCAAATCAGGCCCTTTCATTGTCTTCAGGACGTCATCTCCGTGGCAATGTGCGGTGCGAGCATGAAGCCACAACGTCACGGCAGTGTGACGTTGACGTTCTGTACAACCTCACAGTGGAAAAGTGGATACGGTCGCAGCGCCATCAAATGGTAGAAAAAATTAGGCTACCTCCTCATTTATCGAAAACCATTGACATCGATGAAGAAAACATTGCAAAAGTTGCCCATAAATATCGTGGATGTCGATTACATATCCTTGCCAAACTGTCCCAAACCATGGAGAATTTAGTATAGCTGTTTCCATCAAAATCCGGCTGAAAACCGCAACAACGCGTGCAGCAGCAGCTCACTGATGGTATGGTGTGGTGAGACCCACGGAAGACAAGGACTTGACGTCCTAACAAAGATGTACCCTTACCTGATCTTGGCAAGGTTGAAAGCGCTTGTGTGTAGTGAGAGAGGTCTTCTGCGGCCCAGGGGTAGAGTGGCAAGAATGGCTTCACTTGTAAATGACCATCGTAGATCTGTGGCACGTGGTAGGGTGCTCCGTAATATAGCGGTGATCGTTGGGGGCTTGCCGTGCTGGCGCTGATCGGGCTGCCCGCAAGTCGTCCATCAACTGTATCTGGAAAGACAACAACAACGGACATCAATTTAGTAGTTTTTTTACGTATTGAATGTTTCCTTCACTCCAGCTTTCTGTTGGAGAATTAGAATTATTTATATGATAAAATGACCTGTAAATGTAAATGGAAAAAAAATATTGTCACTGTCCCGTATATTTTGAGGGTAGTGAATTTGAATTTCTATTTCCGAAGCTCAAATAACCATCATCATGAACAAACAACAAAGCGCGTGTCATCTGCTCATCTCCACCAAAGGTTAAACTGCAGTCGATATTGTGTTAAACTGCAGACCAGATTGCGCCAGGAGAGTCGACGCGAATGATAATCTAATATTAGTGGAGAAGCGATTAAGTCATTTCCACGAGTTCTCGAGGCAAAGAGATTCAGAGAAGACGATTGCCGCGACTTTCTGATATAATTGCCCTTATAGGGATGAAAGCTTGATCAAATTTGTTCTGTTTATGCGCACACTTACCGCAATCGATCGCCCGAAGCAGACGACATTTTAAAGGCGGGAAATCAGCATGCTAGTTATCGCGGATTTCCTCCGATTCGCCACACCTTTGATTACCGGAGGAGCTAATTTCGATTTGAGAACATCATATTTGATCTGATGTTTGGACGAGTTTTCAATAAATCGCAGTAATTTGCGAGCAGTTTGCGGAAAACGGTGACTATTAATTGTGTTTTGATAAGTAAACTTGGGTCTTTGATGGCGGAAGGTGGACGTGCTGTGACGCCGACGGCGACTCAGACACGAAAACCACGACAAGTGAATTAACCGCTGGAATGTCACGTGAGCTAATTTGACAAATTATCTAAGAGCAGGGAACAGACTGGGGTAGGAAAAGAAGTGAACGTGGAAAGTCTAGACCCTTTAGTAATTTCTTCCCGGATCCAAGCCTAGTTTGCTGGGGATGCCGATATCGACCGGCATACGCTTGACTCGGTCGAAAGCCTGCAGTAGATCAAGCTTTGCTTTCTAGGAGTTGGTTCGTAGATTAGGTTGGGGTTCGGGATAGGAAAAGAAGTGAGCGTGGAAAATCTCGCTCCTTGCCCTTTAGTAATTTCTTTCCGGATTGAGGCCTAGTTTGTTTGCTGAAGATGCCTACATCGACCGCCGTACGCTGGACTCGGTCTAATGCCTGCAGGCTTTGCACTCTAGGGGTTGTGTCTGTAGATTACGGTTGGGGCTGATGGTTTAGGAGTGAATTTGTGACCCTCCACAGCAAAACCAGTCGCACGTTGCTCTTAGTTTGGCAGGTTGAGACCAAATGTTTGTCACTTTCAATATTATCTGCCTGTTATGAAACCTGAAATAATCTATTTCTTCCATTCTCTCCTGATGTCATCTTAGTTCGTTGAGGCTCACCTTCTGAGCGACATGCGACTGTGTTTGCTGTGGTGGGTCACATTTGCAGATCCTTATTCATATTGTGCCTCATATGGACGGACCAATCGCGTGAATGTCTAGGCGTACGTTCACCAATCAGGCCCAGATTTCTTATCTCCTGACATCCGTTTATCAAGGCGAAACAGCCTTCAAGATGCTGAGAAAATAGCAAGATAACAGGACAGTCTGTCCTGTTATTAGAGTCCAGAACCTTCAAAGGCTCACAAACGCTCTACCCGACTCTAAAAAACCGAAAACGTGCAGTATCGCTTTTATCGGAGTCGGTTAAGTTCAGTAAAGTATTGGAGTTAGCGTGTGAATGGAGGCACGGGCGCCATGCTGCGCAGCGAGGTCACGCCATTACTCATTGTGGCACTTAGACAATGTAGCACTGCACAAAACCATGTTGACATGGTGCGTCTTCAATCTAAAATCGCCGTGACAATTTTACGGTAGAAAAAACAACTCCGGAATAAATTAAACAGTCGTCATAGAAGGTGTCAGATTCGTGTAAGATTTGCAAGAATGCATTTTGATAAAATACAAATAAATCTTCCGCCTGGTGTCAACTCTCCAATTTCGTCTGAGCGGACCAAGTTTTTTGCAGACGACACAGCGACATCGGCACGTTCGGGAATCTGGCCACCAAAACCCGACGTGATTTTGACTTCATTTTCTGTAACTCCCTCCATAATGACATCTGCTGCGGTAGTCTTAGAATAGACTTTTATTAATACCTTGTCAATGTTTTTGTCTGGGTTTTGATTCTTTCTTGAAAAGTCAACATCTGTCGTGATTTTTTAACCCTTGGTTTGAGGACGTGTTCAAAAAGATTTGAAATTTCATAGTGTGGATGTTTCAAGTGGGAAAAAAACCAGTACGCTATGGCGGCGGTGTCACGTACTCGATTGATTTTCAATATTTTCATTGATAAACTACATGTACTTCTCTGTGGGAAAATAGTCAGTCTGTGCGCAGAAGCAAAGTCTGATTAGTCCAATTTCAGGTCCCCGCGATCTCTGTCTGCTTTTTTCCCCTGTTTGTACAAAAAATCACTTTAACAGCAAATCTGACGAGATTTTTGCGAGTCCCCTCGGGTCCTCTGATTCGTCAGCACAGAACGCCATTCATTTATTGATATTACAGATTTCCTGGTTTATAAAATGATAACATTTCTTCTCTTGTCGATTTTTTACACGCCTCATCGGCCAACAAATTCTGTATTGGACCTCGGGCTGAACATGATTTGATTTCCTAAAGTCACGAATCAGATTGGTAAAATGAAAATACGGAATTCCGGGCGGCGTTTCCAAACACCGGGTGTTTATATAACGCGCACCGACTATGAGTTTGCGGAACGAAATGAAATCATGGGATGTAATGTGATGAAAGTACCTCAGTGATTTCGTGTTCGGAATGTGACAGAAGTGATGAGATGAGAAAAATAACCTTGAGGCGATATCTTCTGATGAAGTAGTTGTAACAATGACATGTTGGCATGTTACAATCTGATGTTTTGTCTACTCTCGGCCAGACGTGTTTTCGTAACAGATTTTGTCTGAATATCAATGTATCGAAGGTTTTTCCTAAAGCCAGGAATCCACTGCTGATTTTCTGCGTTGCGACTTGCTTTGCAACCTGCTACCTGCGATTGAATGGCGATCGCAAGGAACTGATACCGGTCGCCGACCGATTGCCGACTGAAATTGGCCACATCTTCGCCATCGGTGGAAATCACGTCTAGCAAGTCCACTACGGCGATCGAATGGCCAGTTGCAACGCAAGCAAGTTGTAGCAAAGCAAGCCGCAAGGCAAAATCAGCTTGAAAATCAATGGTGGATTCCTAGCTTTAGGTACGTCAGTCTGCAGAAATACCAAAAGGTTCTTTCGAACCTGAGTGCAGATTCTTGGAATGACACCCTGACACGAGTCGGTAGACAATGGCTACCTTCAGTTGATTTCCAGCGAGGAAAAATCACAATATAAAAGTCATAACCGTCGACAAAGACGTTGAAATAATGAAATATTCCATTCTTGATGGAGTAGTCATCGTCATGGAGGCAATAACCAGTTCAGTGTATGAAACACCATGCGTGGAATACCCAGGGGACATCATGTCGCCTGTGTCCTTATGCCCGCACAGGCAAACCCATCAACGGAATAGTCTATAATTAAATTATAATATAAATTATTCCAGTGATTATGGCGTAATTGTGTTACAGGATACAGTATCGAGTGCACTCCAGGAATCAGAATCAAAACTAGGCAAACAATACAAGCAAGACAATCATTCAATCAGACGAACATCAAAATATTACCCTCCTGATGTAATGAAATCAGACTAACATCAAAATATTACCCTGCTGATGTAATGAAATGAAAAATTAGGCCTGCCTCATGACCTTCATCTGTTGACCAAAATCTCTACACATATAATAATATATAGTTATTGCCATTATTATGACGGAATTAATTTGCTTCGTTACACAATAAATAATTAAAAATTAAATGTGCTGTTACTTATTTTGGAGGAGACGTGTGTATACAGAATTAATAGTGTATGAACGCTGACACACCTTTGCTGCACAGCAAAGCAGGTTGCAAACATTTTCCTCCAATCTGAGGTAAACGACAAAAAAATTACCGACAAAGTTTTGCGAGTCATTCCTTGTCATTCTCTGCGATGATTGGTGAGAACTCCTGTGAACTTGACGTCATGAAATCAGGGGTACTACGTCATCCGTTCATGTGGCTTGTCATGAGTGTGAGCAGGCGTACGCCTTTTTTGTTTGCATTTTTTCCCGTCCTCTCAGGAAATGTTTATTAAACAGGCCACCTGAATATTAGTTGTAACTTCATACACTATAGAGTCAAAAAGTTCAATAGAATACGCTGAATTGTATGTTTGCACTGGTGAAAAAATGGCTCTTAAAACATTACAACGTAAGAGCGGCCATTCATGCAAGTTTGAATAAGCACATTTACCGTTCTGACAGCCGACAGATAAATACGATAAAATATTCAATAAGTGATATTCCAAGTACAAATGACTTGCTTCTAAAAAGCACCAGCGCGGTCTGATGAATTATTTCTGAAGTGGCCGAACATAGCATACGCTCAAACCAGGCGCTGGGCTTTAATTTTGTCCATAGGGGATGAGAATCATTTTTTATTTGACTGAAGTGTAATAAAAGACAGCGTTGTTGGTCACGTTTTCGTAAGGTTCTTTTTTGCCTGTGTATGCCCTCCATCATTTGCAATGCGTCCGGCGTGTCCGAGTGCTAAACAACCTGAACACGTGAAGCATCAACCATTTTGTCAACAATGACCGCAGACAATGGAATCAATGATTTTGTTTTCACAGTTTGGCACCATTTGCTACATTTTCAAACGTCGCGACAGACAGGGGAGAGATTTGAAAAGAAAGGGAAGAACCTTCACAAACAACCTGTTCTTCGACCTGACAGGCGCCATTGAGCCTGAACAATCGCCCCTCCACGGGGAGGAGATCGTCTTGTTAGTCACGTGAGCTATGAGTTTGGTCGATTACCTCGGGGCGGTTGCCAGGGCGCCTCATCTTGCCCCCTTTCACGGACCCTTACCACGTCAATCAACCGATATATTCAATAGGAAAGTAATGGGATCATAAGAAGGGTCTATTGTCCAGGTGCTATTGTCAAAAGAAGGGGTCCAAATGATTCAGGTTTTTGTAACGCTTGGGCTGAATCGTGGGAAAGGACTTTAGTTGCGTTAATCACTAGAAAGTCAGTTCCACTCTTACTTGACCTATTCCACCTTTGCATTGTTATGAACTTACTGAAGTATTCTTCGTTCTTTTTGGGTTGGGCCTTGACTGTCCTGACTGCAGAAACCCTTCATTGATTGCTTCAATAAAAGGTACAGTCATCACAATACAGTGGGAAACCAAAGAACTGGGGCCGCTGGATCCCAAGAAGGCCTTCGACCCTGTCGCACGCCATACCCCAAATCTGGCTTCACAACAACATCCACTCGTGAATTAGGGACCTTCGCTGGTGATATTTTGCCATCCGAATGATTTCAAATGTTCCTACACCAGAAATTTTGTAAAAACTGCCTTTGGGGTTGGTACCGTGATTTCTCCGACTGGTCAACAGGATATACCCAATACGATCTCAAAACACATGTTTGTCTTCTGGTTTCGTCGGGTATTGATGCTCAGTAGCGATTTTCCAAGAATTACAATGAAGTTCATAATCTTTCTTTACTTTGCCATTATCTGCATCCACATCTTCATCAACTTGATACAATTTTTTAAAAGTCGTAATCTCTTCATGAATAAACCAAGCCATAAGACGCTCTGCGGATTGTGATAATACATGTAGTTCGCTTTCTAAAGGTAGTGACCACAGTGCACCGAATGACCCCATAAGGACAGGAAACTCCGTGTCATCTCAACAGGTGCCCCAGGGGTAGCCTGGTCCTAACCTGGTCACGGCCATGACGGCCACATAGCGCACTGCCCGGCCGATTTTAGGGACCCAATCCCGAGAACTGAACGTTGGAGATTCACTCGGTATTGAAGGCGTTCATTTATTTTTTCATGAAATTTGAAGTTTGATGCATGCCTCCGAAAACAAAGTATAAATTCGTACAAAATTTGCGATATTTCTGTACGGGATTTTCATGAGAAAAACAGGTATATAGACGCTCACTATATTTACCTGATTTGTGACCGTGCACCTGCCGGTCTATCGTTCAATGTATCTTGCTGTGTTGCACGAACTTTAAACGGGTAAAAACCCCAGGAAGCGCTCCCACGGGCCACATTACGAACCAACTCTCGTGACTGTGGCAGTTTTTCGCCACATTGCTTGTCTCTCACGCCATTTTCACTTTCACAGGGAGTTCGTATTTTAGACACCACATCGTGGTAGCCTTTCCCATGTGTACATCGTTGTGTACATCTGCACTGAAGATGTTGGTAAGGTTAGATTGAAGTGACGATTTGGATGAGAAGTGGGTGTGTGAGCCTCGCTGGGGTAGGGACGCGCGCTGGCCGACACACGCGATCGTATAGCTTGCTGAAGAAGGGATGGCTGCCTAGCTGTCCGCGGCGGAGAGGAGTTTTTGTCGCTGCTCATGTTCGAAAGGAAGGCACTGTGACTGAGTGGCAAAGATAGGTAGGGTAGTCCCATACTGTGAATTGTTAGCTACATGAATTAAACTTCAACACTATACCGCCAATTCAAAATTCTACACTGTCCTGTAGGCCTAGAACTTTGCGATGGAAGAAAGCTACGCGTAAACAACATAAAAAAATGGCGTCTGCCCGGCCATGAGACGAACAGGTGTGATAGAATCTCATGCACTCATCTTCCTGATGCCCCCTGCATTGTTATAAGGATCGTGGTCTCTCCAGAGTCCTATTCAATGGTGCCGCTTAATCCGTGAAGGTATTGTTGGGGGACATCATATATCGGGGCATTAGATTCTATTACACCTGGTCTGCGCCTGACAGGCGGGGATACTCGCCACTAATACCGAGGACTACTGAGTAACAGGTGTTCTTGTGCTTTCACATTTATAAATCAGGACTTTTGTTAAATTATTTCACCTGCGGATGTTAAAATCACCACCAAACAATGCAACAATAACATATGAAAGCCATAAAAAATAATATTTCGGAACCTGCATCAATGTCATTAGTTCAAAAACAGTAAAATAATGCTAGGTTATGTGTTAAAGCATAGAATCTTGTTTCCAGCTGTTACACTAATCCTGTTCAGCTTGTATAGCTGTGTCCATGGACAGAGTTGACACGCACTCAGCGCAACAAATGTATCCGCACTTGACAGTGTTGGAATTTTATTTTGATAAATCATGGAATATAGCTATACTTACATGTATGAAATATTGTATAATAAAACCACTAAAATGCACAGGACTACACCACACAGCTGTGAAAAGCGAGTTTTTCAACTTTTTAAACATTTTATCACACCTTGTATCTGTTAAAAATCTCTACCGCCAATAATTTAAGTGATTTGCATTTAGTTTGATATGAATTGATAAAGTACACATATGTATTATGGCTACTGCGTTGCGTCTATTTCAGTTTAAAGTGGCCGAATTCAACTGTACATTGTGTGTGCTGCGACATGTACATTGCAGTGCCGGATACTTGATGTACTTGAGTGGGAACCAACTTAGCGTCCACTCCAACCTAAGCTTGCCGATAACGGGCGTACAATATCAAAAGGAAATACAGATGACTGCCCGGCCAATGTTAAGTGTCATCTGTTGGGACACTCTACCGCAATTCGATTCGACCATCTGTGATGATTTACATAAGGATATTCCGCCGACCTGTATCACTATTTCAATATATTGATAAAGATGAGATGGGGGTGTCGGGGTTGTTGGTACGGGCGGTTGTAGACCGGCAGAATGATGGCGTTCTCAATGAAATGTTGGAACGCCGTTTGAAAGTGACATCCGGTTTTGTCTGACTGACATCTGCAATCAAACTTTAATGATACCAAACATTTTATAACGACTGGTTGATGAATTTATAAGTAGGCCCTATGAGTACTTCATAAAGGGTTATGAAGCAGATTTTGGGCCGTATGATGCTAGGAGCTGACTTGAGCCTAAAGTAGCTGAAGTTAGACTTTCTCTATTGAGAAAAGTCAGACTTTAATGAAAGTCTAGCTGAAGTCCGACCCGAGATACGGCAGGTGTAACATCTGTCAGTGTTTTCGTACGTCAGTGTTCCCCCTCTTATTTGGGAAACACTTGCAGATAGATCGACACGTGCTGTGCGTCTCCTTCCCTATTGTCAAGCCGCAGCTTATTCCGTCAGACAAGAGTAGGGAAACACTCACAGATGGGGAACATTCAAAAACGTTACAGGTGCCAGATGAGGCCTGCAACCTGATTTGCATTATTTTTATATGATTTTAATACATAACCATTCTGAAATGCATAAATGTATGATGAGTACTCTCCTGACTGGTCCCTGTGATTCCGGATGTTACACACGTGTCATCATCCATCCGTATTAGATTTACGGACACTGTGGCCTCCTAAAGCAACCGCCCAGCATCCCTAAGATGAGCAATCATAGCTAACACGCCATTAGATCATTAATCTCCACGGTTTCTTGTTAATCGTCACCCCGCTCATCCCGAATGAGCTCCTATCTTGTCTTCAGCTTGTTATGATGAAAGAGAGTCGCTAACGCCATGCTAACATGGTTGCAGATCAATACCCATCGATATTTTGGCATGAAAAGATATTTTAATGGAAGACGTCAGAATTTTTGATGTGTAAAACCCAAAATTATGTTGAATCTATACAGAGTTATAAAGGGGCCGTCTTACTTATGCTTGGTTGGATATATCGGCATAAACAATAACAGGTTTCCAAGGTGAAAGACATAGCTTCCTACCAGACTCGAACCCACGGACCCTCGCATAAGGCATCAATCGCCAGCACTCAGGGGCAGCATGCCTTAATTAACCACTAGGCCAAATCCGCATCTTCAAATCCCCATCAATCCATACGACAGTTCTTGATGCTGTTTGTTTAGAAGAAGTATTGTCCATTTCATATCTCTGAATTGCGTCCGGCTTCAGCAAGTAAAACAACTTTATCTGTCTTCTTTAACGCGTGGTACTACGCCTTGAATGACACCAAATGATGGAATGCAGTTCCCCATCATTTTCTGCTGCAGCACGGGAATATGGCCAGCTTCAGAGACCGGTGGTAATTTGGTTGGAACTTGTGATACAAAGATCCCTCTGAACCGAGAGAGAGCCAACTTTTTTGCCGCTCTGAGTGGTCGTGATGCAGGATTTTGTGAAAGCAATTGAAGTTATTCTTTGGGACTCTGAATCTTACCATTGACCAACTTCCACGAAACGCCTAACTGTATTCTGATTGTTCCCTAAAAAAATGTCCAAACTCGGCCAGCAACTCAAGAAAACAACAAATTCCTATTGTGCCAAAAATCAAAATAGAAAAAAAGAAGCCAGATAATGGGAATCGTCAAAAAGTACCGCTACAATGGAAACTTATTCTTCATATCAAATATCTTTAAAAATAACAAAAGCCGCTATCTCCGGGCTGCTTAAAAAATGTCATTGTTATCTCAGCAAGTGACCCTGGTATCGCGTACATTGTGTACGGGGATTAGATGCTTTTATATACTCAAGTTAGGATGAAAAATGCCACCAGGACCAGCTACCTGTTTTGGTGTTGATCAAAAGGAAGAATGCACTGAGCCGAGAGAAGCCCAGCGAGGCCCCAGAAACACAATACGAGGAGTCCCTGGTATCTTTGAGGGTCACCTTAACACTCCAAACTACATCCTTCACGCTCTGTTTATCACTGAGGAACATCTCCCGATTCAGGGATTCCAAGAAAAAATAACCCAACAGTCACAGCGACACTGCTAACGTGATTGTAGTCAATTTATTACAGGCAAAAAGATATAAAAATATCTTTGTTGCAAAACAACAATGGTTATTTTTGACTTCTGTGATATTTTTTTCATTGATAAATGCAGGTTTTGTATTGTTGTCTGCACAAACGAAGAAAGAGAAAGAAACTTTTTGGAGGCAGAGTATTGTGTGTGTAACTGTACGAATGCATTCTGTGTCTCAGCTCCTATGAAGGAGTTACATGTACCATATCAAGAGGCAAGCTTTTTAATGGAAGTTGGAAGCTGCTGTTTGAAATTAAGATGGCCAATCCATCACCGGAGTAGGTACACACCCGTCAACGTTTAAGGAACCACTGGGTCGTATTCATAAAGCGGTTCTATCGTACTGTCTTAGGCCGGTTCCACGTGTGGTCAACCACTTAGCCGGTTCCAAGTGTGGCCAAAGACGGTTCTAACGATAGAACCGCTTTTTGAATCTGACCCAACGAGTCCTCAGATATTAAAAAAGTAGACATATTCCAGTCCGTGACTCGACCTTTGAAAAAGCACTAAAATAAATACTTAGTATTTGAATGACTACTTGTAGAAATACATATATCAAACGTTTTTAAAATCACGGTGAGAGAGGCCAGATGACGGTGTTGTTGATATATCTCGGTTATCTCTTTAAAAGCAGGTGAGATGGCCCTGTGGACAATGGAACAGCAAACAAACCCCGTGAAATACAAACATCAAGTGTGCTCCCTGTGGCCGTTATCTTATACGGTGGTGGTTGACGCATCTCTGGTCACAGATACGCGGGAGAGGGGGGGGGGGGATTCATTCTGATTTCAAATTGAAGATTGCATCTTCTTCCATTCCTTTCCAACGGAATATAATGATTGAAAAACTTGATGGTGGTATTTTGGTCAGGCCACACCGGTGAAACGGGATTAGGGCCTAGGCCCGCATTGGACAGTGCTTGGAGGAATCATACTGATAGTATAATTCCTCCATGGACAGTGTGACAGGAAGACTAGCGTTATTGCTTTAGCACCAACACATCAACATTATTTAAGATAGGGTACAATGTAATAGCAAAGAAATTTAAATGAAAGCTTGATTTTTATGCCAACTGTAGATATCTCAACAATTTCTTTACGTATCTAAAAAATGAGAGATGCACTGAAAGGTGTACGTTTGTTCAGTTGCAAGCACAGAAGTAACGTACATTACATTATATTTACCTCTTATTATGTTATGTCAATAATTATCGAATTATCATTTCAGAAATATGATAGATAAAGTTTAAACGTTTTTGCAAGTTTAAAATGAACAACACTATTTTTTTAATCATGGCTAAAAACGGACATGCAGAAATTGTATTTGTATGGTCTGAAAAGCAATACCCCTATTGATGTTTGCTAACAACCTGTCAACATGATGACTTAACTTTTACAGCTGCTAATCCATGGGTCATAGCAAAACAAGGCATCAAAAGAAATGAAAGTTTTTAAATAGAAAAAATGTTAAAAAATAAGAAACTTACCTCTCTCTCTATTTTTCGGTGTTACAACCGTAAAAGCACTGCCCACATCATCAGCTGAATTTTCCCCAGCATGATGATGGAAAAATCTCTTACTTTTCACCAAAAACGACCGCGGCATCTTAAAGTCCCGAGTATCCTTCAGAAGTGACATGCAAAAAGGATTCACCACAGACTTGTTGGAAGAAATCAAGGTCCTGTGTAATCCCGTCCTGGTTTTACAATCCGACAGCGTGTGTACACTCGCGTCCCGATTGACCAAATCTCTAGACCGCCCTCCCCTCTCCAGTTTTATATGGCCCCGAGTAATCTGGAACCCTTGATACCCGAACAATATGTTTTCATGTTCCACTTGCTCACATATCAGTCACAGGTGCATCCAATGGCAACAATGCCATTAACATGGAAGTCGCGAGCCGTTGGCCAATCAGATTTGAACCACGCGAACGTCATAATGAAGAGGTATTGTGATTGGTTCGTGTTGAGGGTTTCGCGTGGAGGTGGTCTCTGTCATTCATGAGAATTGCACGAGGACGGTTAGATATGATTTTATTGATGGCGGTACTCGACTACCGCCGGCGGGGCATTGTAATTAAAGCGGAGATAAAGGAGAATTAAGATGTCGTAATGTCATCCATAAATATAATGGAGGGAATATCGAGAAATTGCGACAGTTGAGCAAAATATCTGGATAGGGAGTTAATGAGTTGAATCTCCAGAAGTTGGAGGTATGGCTGTATTTGTTTGCTGTTGACATTGTTGCCAGTCCGAGTTCTCTATCTCAGCAATCTGACTTCTGCCAGGTCTTTGTCGAGATACTTTACATATCTGTGGGTCTGTTGGCCTCTGCCATGTACTGCTATGGTCGGTGGGGCGTAGCTGCCTTTTGATTTACCCTGACTGCTGGGTCGAGATACTTTAGATGTCTGTTGGCAATGTCATCTGCTGTGATCGATGGGGCCTTGCTGGCCTCTTGTTTTAGTGGGTCGAGATATATTCCCCCTTGTTTATTTACAGAGCTCAGTGGGTCGAGATATATTCCCCTTGTTTATTTACAGAGCTTAGTGGGTCGAGATATATTCCCCCTTGTTTATTTACAAAGCTTAGTGGGTCGAGATATATTCCCCTTGTTTATTTACAAAGCTTAGTGGGTATTCCCCCTTGTTTATTTACAAAGCTTAGTGGGTCGAGATATATTCCTAAGTTTATGTCTGTTTGCCTCTGCCATATATGCAAATCAGGTCAATATCCCGATCGCTGGAAGTCAAAAGGTCACGAATTTTGGGCAGTGCTTAAAATCCGACATATGCGTGTTAAAATGGTCGGTGTGGCATGAAGTTACAAATAATTCCTGTTAACACATTTCAACATGCAGTTTAGGCTTCCTCTTGCATGTTCCATCTATCCATGTTGAATTATTCTGCGAACATTTCTCTCTGTGATGAATGAAAAAACGTCAAATTTCACTATGTCCAAATTGACTGTCTGGTCCAGTCAGTATATGAAAAATACACCCTCAAGCCCTCCAAAAATTGCTACAAATGGTTTGTCACTTGATTCTGTTAACATTAGGTGTACTATCTGACATACTAAAAGCCTACCGAAATCTGGTCA
>NMRB01003322.1:0-10358 GCA_002633025.1 Notospermus geniculatus | reverse complement strand
GCGTCCTCGGCTGACACTTCACGGCTCAAGTGGAATCTGGCAAATATTGTAACAACAATAGGAATATATTTCAATGATTATTACGGGGTAACTTGACAACTGTCGTCATCTGCTCAAACTTCTTCATCTCTGATCGAAACCTCTGTTGAACTTTGAGAGATTTAATATGATTTTGAGAACAATACTTCATTGGCCTCTTTTTTTCTCCAAATCTGTTACGTTTCAATGACAGAAGATGAAGAACACAAACTAACATGGTTTCAGTTACAACACTTAAAAAGTTTCTCTGGAAAAAATGGACAAAGCAGACGACTACTTTTCAAAGTTTGCAAATTTCTGTCCGTTGTGATTTTTCTTTGTTCATGCACTGAACGTTGTAGTTTGTTTGAAGCTCCCCGGTCTCTATTTCTCAATTTCTGGACGGAGGACGATCGCCGCCAATGAGTTTGGTCGAAATTTCAACACCATTTTCGGTGCTGTTTCGGCGAATCCACTGAGATGATATTGGCATCATTTTGTAGGTACATCCTCCGACAATATACAGAAGGTTGCCGCACATGCATTTTCTACCGGTAAAATCCGTCACACCCGTTCATTCGATGTCGTTGGCGCAAAGACCACCGGAGACCCGCCAGGTGGTCAGGATTTAGGTAACACAACCTGTTGTGTCTGCATAATCACTCCTGTGCAATCCTCGGTAGTATAGTGGTGAGTATCCCCGCCTGTCACGCGGGAGACCCGGGTTCGATTCCCGGCCGGGGAGGCGACTTTTTTTGTTTTCCAGTCTTTTTGCACCAGGTTCTTACTGGTCAAAGGGACACTTGTACCACTTCCAAATGGTTGGCATAACTTTCAAAAGGAACGGGCATAAATTTCCACGTAATGTCTATCCGGAACATTTGTCTTCCCCAGCTGGTATTGTATTTGTATTTAATTTTTTTCCATCAGGGCCGAAGCCATAGCATTATTGGCCCTGGTAAGTATGGAAGAGGCCATCTCAAGCTACTCATGTTCCTCACTTGGATGGAGTCTTTTACTTGCCCTTGTAAAGGAGCAAAGTACAAGCCAGCACAGCTTACTGTCCCATGTGACGGACGTGAAGAGTCAGGGGTGATTTATCCCATATGGTTCCATCATCTTTCCTGGTGGTTGAACGAAATTTATTGTGTCGTAAATTCTCATGTTAGTGCGTGAAATGAGGGTTACCTGTAATACCACAAAATATGCAAATGTGGATATGAACGTAAAAGGATCGCTACGTGGTGTTTGTTGATATCAGAACGCATTCCTGTATCACACCCAGATGATATTTACAAGCGACCTCTGTTGTTGATATCGCGTACCACAGAATCAATAGCAACTGAGACCGTGGCTATGTCTGTGTCTGTCGATGTCCTCCTCAAGGTGTCGGTAACAGTGCCGTCTTGGAGTCCACATCAGATCATTTTCATTGCCCGTCGGCGTTAAAGAGTTTCTTGGTTCTTTAATTGTTGATGAAAAATATGATATGATGAGGAGGGAAACCAGGCTTTTTTTAGCGAGGATATTTTGACTCCCTTAACTTGAGGAGCCCTGGGGCCATATTTATGAAGCCTTCGCAACTTTGCGTTCACGGAAATCTATCTACATGCCCTATTGTTCACTGACTGCCTTACAATAGATTTGCATGAACGCAAAGTTGCGAAGGCTTCATAAATATGGCCCCTGATATTGCAGAGTTTTTGCAAAGCCCCAGAAACGCCAACGGGAACGTCTGTCCTTTTGTTCGGTCCTCTCTTCGTGGCATCAAACAATGCGGGTTTGGCGTTCGCGTTGGCGTTTCGGGGGCTTTGCGAAAACTCCCTATTCTAGTGATTATCACGTCCGTTTATCAAGCGGCAGGTCCCCGGACCGTGTTGGATTAATCATCCTCGCTCATCATGACCGCGAATCATCCTCGCTCATCATGACCGCGGTCCTGGTGCCTCGTACCTTGTGCCTTTGCAAGGGCATTGCAAGTAAAAGACCTCATCCAAGTGAGGAACCTGAGTAGCTTGAGATGGCCTCTTCCGTACTTACCAGGGCTAATGCTATAATGGCTTCGGCCCTGANTCCTCGGTAGTATAGTGGTGAGTATCCCCGCCTGTCACGCGGGAGACCCGGGTTCGATTCCCGGCCGGGGAGGCAACTTTTTTGTTTTCCAGTCTTTTTGCACAAGGTTCTTACTGGTCAAAGGGATGTTTCTGCCACTTCTAAATGTTTGACATAACTTTTAAAAGGAACGGGCATAAATTTCCACATAACGTCTATCCAGAACATTTGTCTTCCCTCAACTGGTATTGTATTTGTATTTAATTTTTTTCCATCAGAGCCGAAGCCATAGCATTATTGGCCCTGGTAAATTGGCCCTGGTAAATACAGAAGAAGCCATCTCAAGCTACTCATGTTCCTCACTTGGATGGAGTCTTTTACTTGCCCTTGTAAAGGAGCAAAGTACAAGCCAGCACAGCTTACTGTCCCATGTGACGGACGTGAAGAGTCAGGGGTGATTTATCCCATATGGTTCCATCATCTTTCCTGGTGGTTGAACGAAATTTATTGTGTCGTAAATTCTCATGTTAGTGCGTGAAATGAGCGTTACCTGTATACCAAAATATTCAAATGTGGATATCAACGTAAAAGGATCGCTACGTTGGTGAACGCATTCCTGTATCATAGCGAGCATTACTAGAGGCGACCTCTGTTGTTGATATTGCGTTCCACAGAATCAATAGCAACTGAGACCGGCTATGTCTGTGTCTATCGATGTCCTCGTCAAGGTGTCGGTAACAGACTCTCCCGTCCTTGAGTCCATCTCAGAACATTGTCATTGTCCAGTCCGTCGCTGTTGAAGAGCTTCTCGGGTCTTAGTTTTTTTATGAAAAATATGGTACGAGGAGGGAACCAGATTTTTTGGGGCGAGGGTGGTTGGCCTCCCTTATTAAGGATCCTTGATAGCCTAGTGGTTATCACATCTGCTTACCAAAAGCGGCATGTCCTGTGTTCGAATCTAGCCTGGACCATGCGGATTGTTATCCCTGGCTCTTCAGTCCGTTGCATGGGACAGTAAGCCATGGTGCCTTGTACCTTGTTCCTTTGCAAGGGCAAGTAAAAGACCCCATCCAAGTGAGGAACATGAGTAGCTTGAGATGGTCTCTTCTGTACTTTCAGGGCCAAGAATGCTATAGCGTTGGAGCTGACGGAAAAACCTGGTACACATATACAAGGGCTCAAAATGTACATTGATGTGCATTTGGATTTAGGCCTTTTTTGCAACTCGGGAATCTGGCTTCCGAATGTCCTAAGGATTTGTGAGGGGTAAGATAAGATGACTGTGGAGTAATCAGAACCCCCCTGACGATCAGGGACCATGTGATGTAGTGATTAGCCGCCTGGATACCGCCCCTCGCCCCGTCACGGAAAATAGACCCGAATAAGAGGAAGATGAGAAAAGATAATAAAGAAAATGGTCATTGTCTGTGCCCTCTTTGTGTGTGGAAACAGGTTCTATTCACTGGACCGTGTCTGGTCGCGCTCTCCTGGTCCCCCGGGCATAGAAACTGCGTGGTGCCAGGACCGTGGCAATAGAACGCCCGCCGGCTTTCAAAACGCTGGTTTTGACCTCATTAAGTTCTTTATGGTGTTGCTAAAACGTTTGATTCCCCTGAACCGTGGAATCCTTCATGAAGTAGCATTGTCGTTGGATTATATACGCCTAGTTCATCTTTATACGCTTGTTTAATATTTTTCTTGTTTTGTTGCCTTGTTCCCAAAATGACAAAGGCATTAAAGGATTTGTGGCAATAACCCGCAGAAATCTTCGCAAGATTTTCTCAACGATGACGTGAACCATTAAAAATCGTCTGCTCGATCCTTGAGTCACGTGATAACAACGAAATAAAATGTCAACAATGGCGTTGTTTTGTAAACAAAATCCCATTAGAAATATCTCGAGGGAGATTTTCTTTGAATTATTAGAGATTTTTGTACTTTACACGTGGCTCTGGCCCCGATTTACCTTTTGTTGTCTTTGTTTGTTCCGATGTGTTCCGAGTGAACTGGTTCGGAAGATTCCGCTCGGAAACAGTCGTTGCATCCGACAGGGTCACAGCGGTGCGTTCGTGAAGTAAAAAGTCCATCCACGGCTGGGTGAGAGCGTGTTCATTGCATTGGAAACCTGGCGGCGAGGTCGTAATCGATGGGAAAACTTGAAATTCTCGACATCACCCATGATGGCACAGATTATGGAGGTTTAGAAATCAAACGATAAACGTAAACATTTTTCATACTACACAACCAGATTTTATATTGCATTTTCGGTACAAAAATAACGTTGTCAACGTTTACGTTTATCGTTTGATTTCTAAACCTCCCTATTAAGAATAAAGCAAACTTATTCTCATTTGTAGGTTGAGAGTCAGCGGAGATGTAATTTAGGGGGTGAAAGTTTTATAAAACTCCTTCAGAATTGACTGGTGGCGACACGCGTAATATATAACATACTCGAATATACGAATACCGGTAATCATTACCATAATTGCCATTTATTGATATAGAAAGAGACACCCCGTATGTTCTATTGACCTATATTTACATTACCTGCGTTGTGGCTGATCCCGATATTGTGTGCTCAGTGCTATCGGCAATCCTCGGTAGTATAGTGGTGAGTATCCCCGCCTGTCACGCGGGAGACCCGGGTTCGATTCCCGGCCGGGGAGTCCATATTTTTTTCATTTTTCTTTCGCACGGAGAACATTTTGTATGTAATTTGCTACAATAGAGCGAGTTTATTTTTTTAATTCTATACTTAATTTCTATTTGATATAAGTTGCGATAAATTTCCTGATGTACTTTTAATAAATTTCCTGATTACTACATATACTTGCAATGAATCCGTTACTTTTGTGCTACCTGAAACATTTGAAGACGGCCCCTGGACTGCGATCCCAGAGGGCCCGTCCCACAGCACTGCGGTTATAAACCGCATTTTCTTCGGAGGATTAAACTTCTGAGATCAGATTGAAATATCTGTAAATTAACTAATCAATCATCAGAGATGGCTATCTTCACCAGATGAAGCTGGATCGAACCGCATGAACGACTACCACACGGATTTTGTCCGATTCAGGCCCGTAAAAATCGATCAAATTGACTTTTGCGTTGTCGCATCCGGAAAATTAGGGGCAAACGGACTGAAAACGGACCTGATCCGTGCGCCAATGAATCACGCTTAACGCCTACTGGTCCAGTTATGATATCAACAGTACTAGGTTTTCGAGTTTACATTTTGTGTTTGACACAACCGACACTACAACTCAAAAAAGTCTTGAGTTTCCAATTTATTTCATTTGCCTAAATTAGTCGACTACATGTGTCGCCTAACTTTTGACAAAAGCCGAACAGACAGAGTTGGTGATTGTTATCAGTCTACAAAATGGACAGAGAACATCCAAGTCAGCTGTTGGCAGTTGTATACATTTAGAAAAAACTCTTCCTCTATGATGTCATTCGGCGCCCGGGGCAGGTGTCCGATTGTCTCCGAAGACAGCCGAACATTGGCCCCGGACGACCCGGAGTGACGTCACACAGCGGGATGGCTTTGTTCGGCCAACGGAACATCCTGATTTTACCGGGAAAAGAATGATCATTTTTGATTGCAGTTACTTTTTTCATTCGGTTCTTTTGATTGAAAAAAACTTCCATCATTCATTTGCGAGTCGCCTTTTTCAGATAGAGTTGCAAGCGTGTTTTTTGCTGTCGTATTTTTACGGCATGCCCATTCAGTTTTATAAATCGACACAATAAATGAACTTTTTTTCTGTTTGGGTCTTGTTTCTTAGACAAGCCGTCTGCGGACGCAAGGCGCGGCCCTTGTTTGTCTCAAAAGACACCTTTTCAATCAAAAATGGCCATTTTTACATTTGGATCTTAAGAAATAAGGAATTCTTTCATTGCTGCCTATACCTCTTGATGGGGACAGATTTATCAGTGTTCCATGTTTTTTTCGTTCTTTTCTTTTCAAACCGTTTCTTCTCATTCAAAACTATTCTTTTGGTCGTGGGACAATAATTATCCCACCCCCTCAGCCATTCCATCCAGGCACCCTGGATGAGCATCAACACTAAAGTTCAGCATGCACTCCCCCGCACTGATAATGAATGTTGGGCCAAATACGATTCAGCTTCGATGTCACCAAAAATAGGACCGGTAACGGAAATGACCAGTGGCTATTCTCGCCACCAGGTGGCCAATCTCACGAGAATATGATGTCATTACGAGAAAAAGACCAAAGTCGACAGGTTTTAGGACCTAGTGTGTGAAAGGGAGCGGAGAAAACTACGACCGCGAACCGATAAGGGGACACCCGCGTGAGAGGCGGGGATATTTTACCATATACTGAGGATTGCTCTTCTAATGTTGTCGGTTTTTTTTGTCTCAAAGACGCGTAACCATAACTAGCCGAAGGATAAAAAACTGTTGCTGAAAATCCAACTGCTGGCCGAAGACGAGTCAGTCACTAAAAATGGTTGGAATGTTGATATAAGATGGGCAGGGTCAGCCAAGGGTCGAGTGGTCGGTTTTATGAGTTGATCAAGGAGAAAAAGGGATTGAGGAGCCGCGAAAGGGTCTTGAATAATCCCTCAGCAGGTGTGAGGGGATTTGAACAGAAATTGAGACAAAACTGTGATTTTGTTGCGAGTTTCTGGCCAATTTAACTTTCGAGGGTGACAGATTTGCCCCGGGGGACCGGCGGGATGTCGACAGGTCAGGGGGTTGAGTGAACGGGTCAGATGTTTCAGCAAAGTCCGAGTTGGTGACATACAAATCCGTGTTTTCGACTGACCCACAAGCCTGGACATGAGGCACTCTCATTCCCATCGTCAAGCTTCCGTTTCGCCAATCTCGCTAGCCCAGAGGTAGGCCTACGGCGTTCCGTGTTTTCGGTTTGCTCCACTTGCAGGCCTACGTCGTCTTCCGTACCGCGTTTTATGATGGCTCCATCCAATAGGTCGGAAGAATGGAGGCCAGGTGGCGCTGTTTGGAGCTTGACGTGAGGCCGGGATTCTGATGTGTCCCCCAATAAATGGCGGGATAAAGGGCCAATCCGGGGGCCTCTTTATATCTGTACCCCCTACTCGCGGCCACCAGGCTTGTCAGGTTATCATTTTGTCATCAGTAAAATAGGCTGAACATCAATCACATAGATAAAAATGAATTGACTTAGATTTGTTTAGTCAGATCTTTGATACCGTACTGAAAATGATGGGAAAAGTGCAGCCGGGAAAACTGCCCGGGGCTGTGGCGATTTCAGGAAGTAAAGGCATAGAATTTTGGTCCAGAGCCTGCATCATACAGGCTAGACTGGTTCCCTGACCTGCCGTTTCGTGGCGCTGACTGGTTGCGAATCAGTCAGCGCCACGATACGGCAGGTCAGGGAGCCAGACTAAATACAGGCTTGTAAATCGAGGTGATCACACTTGATGTGTCTGTGTCTTGGGGTGATTTATGTGCAATCCTCGGTACACAGGCAAAAATGTTGATGAAAATTGGAACAAACAGTCTAATGAATTTGGTGTTCTTCAATTATTTTGGGAAAAATAAATGAAGGGGCGTCTCAAACGACGGCGTTTGGTGTCTAGGCCAAAACCATTCACGCATTGGCCAACTTTTTACTCTATTCAGAATTCAAATTTTAACGAACAACTGATGGGACTCGTATCGTTGTCTTGGGTTGAGAAAATATTATCTGTGCATTCAAAAATGTGGCGAGATATGACATTTTCTCATGGGTAATTCACGATGGTCACGCGCTCGTCAATTAAGTGTAACTTGTTGCTTCATCATGTCCTCAAAGTTTGAAGCATTTTCAAACAGACATTCCGACATGGCGCTCAACTGTATGTCAACAAACCATGGCCGCCCGCGCGCTCGACACGCGCTACACGTCTTCCTCACTCTACCACAAGATAACGTCTGCGAATGACAAGGGGCCAGGACAGGTGCAAGATGCCGCACTATCCTTAAACAAACATCGCTATCAGAAATAATATAGTTATTGTTAAAGTTAACTATCAAATATTTAGAAAGAATTATAGATGTATCTAGTGAAACTCGTCCCCTTTTCGTCACGGATCACGTCTCGTCAATGATTGTGCGGATGTGACGTGATCTTTGGACGAGGATGCTTTGTTTGGTCGTCTGCAATCCGTGCCGCTTAGGATAATGACAATTGGCCATGTCTCGTGCAGGTGATAAGATTCTCGCGAGGTATTTGCGTTTACGAGATGTTCTTAAAACTTCTTGAGAATGGGTCATTTTAATCTCCGATAATATCCAACTGAAAATGATTTCCAAGCGATGATATTAGAGTGAAATGAGTGAACCTAAAAAAGGACTGGATAATACGAAGAATTAAGCGTCCAAGGCGAACATTACGCTACAGAAAGTGTTGGTGCTATTAAAGCACAGAGATGCTGCATTTAAATATCTCGTTCAGCCGATTGACGGCGAAAAAACGCGTCAATTTTAACTTCCGGTCAGTGCAGATGATTCTTTGTCGGAATTTAGCCATTTTGAGGTGGCCAGTGTTGTATCGAATAAACATTTCTCTCGACAGGATGACATGCATTATCATTTAGTCAATCTTCGCCCGTATTGAGAATAATGTAACAGTTATGAATGAGGCATGTGCGCGAGGTAATTTGGAGGTGGCGATGGAGGCGACGCCATTTTGATGAGCACGGGACAGATAAAGCAAGTGGGATTCTTTCCGCGTGCGCCGAGGCGTGCCACGGCATCTGTTTGATACAAAACACGAACAAAATAAAATGGCGTCTAACAATCTGTTATTGTTGATGCAGCAGCTTCTGTTGTCGGAAAAGAGTCATTTCCGGTGGAAAAAGATGTGGGGACGCGCGATCCCGCTTCCTGTGTGGGGTTTTAGGACGGGATCGAGGGCGGGTGATCTCGGAGGAGGCCGGGAGATCGGAGGCGGACGCCATGACTGGAAGTTGAACAACCGGGTCATTTACATGTCGGCATCAATGAAAACTGTGGTATCACACAACTACGATCGTACATTTTCTAAAGTTAGGAATTTAATTCCATCATGCCCGCACCTATTTAGAATTCCCTCATACAGAAATGGAAATTTTTCTGGTGTAACTTTTGACTTCGGTTTTTTTGTTGCCTGATAAGAAAGAGACTCAATTCGATTATCAGCAAAACGTGTTTAAAAAGTTCCAAAATTTGATACGTTACGCCGCTGCTCTTTCCCCCATCTGCGGTTACCCATAAAACCTGACTGTGTGCGGGTGTACCTTGCCCCTATCAGGGCACCCACCTCATGCTGGACATTTGAATATGTGGAAGTTTAGATACCTACATTACCAGAGGTCAGAAGTTCATCCAATTCTACCAAACCAAAATCGGCATTCTTTTCTTTTTCTCTGGCGAAGCGATTTGAAGATAGGCGTCTTACGTCAAGAAAACTCACAGGATGTCGTCATAATATTAACTAAGTATTTTCATAATATTATAGGGTGTTTTATACCCTCAGGCCCCGGGTAAAGAGTTTCCCGGGTGGCCCTTTTTTCTCTCCGTCTCGCGGCTCAGTGGTAAAAAACCTTGATGTTGGCAAGTTACGAAAGGTGTAGCTTCGGGCCATTTTGATTTTGGACAGCTAAATGACACTGTTGAGGAATTTAGTAAGTGTTAAGAGGTAAATGGCCGGAAAATCCCGACAGTTGGTCGTAACATTATCAAAGGATTGAAGTCACCTGGGGTTTGCGGTTGATGCGCATAAAACAAATTTAATGATTGAAAAAAGTTTGAGGTGGGTCTGGCTGGGAATTTGACGTGATTTTTCCCACCCGATCAATAATTGGCTTCACCTCTCGCATACTTCGGCAGAGAACGGAAAGAATCCTTCATGGAGTTATCCTCTGAAGGGAAGAATTAAATGTTCCTAATGATGTCCTCAAAAGATTCTTGCCGACAACAATGTCTCAATGTTACATTTAATCCCCTCTGTAACAACACCCGACGCTTATTGAAAAAAGGATCCGCCAAGACACACAGCCATCCAGTTCGGGCGAATTCCTTGCTCATGACGTATTAACGTCAGAGTTGACCACAGCGTCACAGTGGCGCTGTGACGTTGTAGGCTGCATGCCTTGATTTCGGGGTATCGACTTTTGACCCTTCATCTATTTTAAACATCGTTTAGTGTATGAGTGCAGAATTTGGAGGACATATTCAGAGATACCTCTAATTCGATCGTATCGCCTTCGATTTTTGCTTTTCGCCCGTATGTGGCAGTAACTCCACTCTGAAGTCGG
>NMRB01003321.1:56618-68284 GCA_002633025.1 Notospermus geniculatus | reverse complement strand
CCACAGAGGGTTCGAAGCCAATTCCTGACAAAGCTAAGAGTCAATCGTCTGAGAAATCCAACACGTCTCAGAGATCCAGAACGTTATCTGTCACATGTCCTTTGTGCAGTGAATCCCATCATCTATATCGCTGCTTTAAGTTTGTGAACAAGTCTCCAGAGGAAAGGAAGCAATTCTTATTACAGAAGAGCCTTTGTCTGAACTGTATGCGTCCATCTCATAAAATTGAGGATTGTACATCTGAACTCCGCTGTAGAGAGACCAACTGTGGCCAGAAACATCATACCTTGATACACATTGGTGACACTAAGAACATTGGGTTTGACAGTAACACTGCTGTCAACGCAACTGCTGAGGATGAGAATCGGTCTATGTTTACAAGAACTTTCTTCCAACCCGAGGAGAACATCTAGACTATATTCATTCTGGATTCCTGGATTCTGGTGGATTCATGCTTACATTTACTGTGGTGAAACTAAGGTTTCCCTGAGTAGCTGTTGTTTGGAGAATCATGCCATTATGACGTCGGTCTTGAATTCTAGATTTGATTTCATTTTTGGCATGGTTAATGTTACACTTGTATGTGACCCTAATTAATTTATCCATCTGGGTTATTCCAGTTATCCCTGTTTCTACACGCCCTTTCGGCATTCTTCTCCAAACGGCTGTTTCTCAGTGACAACTTTAAACATGCTAAATTCAATTGGATTTTCACTTCGTGATTATTCTAAGTCAGTGCAAAGTTATTCTTATAATCCTATATTCGTGAGGAGTTCAATTCAGTTCTGGATTATTCTCATGTGGAGTTTCATGTTCATGGGAAAATTATTCTCAGGAGTTATTCTTGGATGTGGTTATTGTGGTTTACAGTCTTGGCGACCCAGTACTCAGGATGAGCGTTATTTTGTCGTCCAAACTACTCTGAACAGATTTATAGTTCTTAAAATGCATTTAAGCTCGGGTTTGGACGAATGCCAAATTTGAGTTTTTATGCTTTTCTCATTTAAGCTCTCATCTTGGGTGTTGGGTGCCGGGTCTTGTATTCCCTGTTCGAGGAATTGCTGGTGTTTCCATTGGAGTGCAATTTAGTGATGAAGTGGGTGGCTGCTGTGACCGTTTTCCTTGTCTGCTCGCGCACACGCCGTTCGGGTCAGCTCAGTTTGAAAATGTACTGCGCAGTCTATTTTTCTTGATTACATTTTTAAGCTAATTCCAACAACATTCAACTAAAATTTGTTCACTGTTGCTAACTTGGCCGTGAGGGTGCGCAGACTTGGAACATGCTTACAGTTTTCCACTGGTTTAAGTGTCTGGAACAAGTGCAGTGGCCTGAAATTCATGTTGGGTCTTTGTGATTGATTCTTGGACTGGTGCTTACAGGATGTAGTCTTACTGACTTACTTGGACTGGCATTGGTCTATTTCAAATCGCAATTCGTTATCTCGATGGGTTTTGTCTTGAGGATCCTGCCGGGCTATGTCATTTAGCCATTTATATTATCTCTAGCATTATTTGCTGCTTCTGCCTTAATATCTTGGTTTTAGAGTTTTTCTTGAGTTGTTTAAGTTCTGTCCGGCATGATCTTCTGGCAAGACGCCATTGTTGTTAATCTTGGCTTATCGCTTGCGTCCGTTGATAACCAATTCTACTTTACAGTCAGACCTCGGTATAGTGGTCTACATGCGACTACTTTAGCTCATGCATAAATTTAGGTTATCGAACTTGTGTCTCACCGTACGGATGATACAGTTTCGAACCAACGTGTCGTCTGGTAACCATGGTACTATAATTATCAGGCGTGTCTAGTCACGCACATGTCGTCTGGTATGGAAACACGAACCGTTTTTTGGTTTAATTATCTTATTCAGGGTTTTGTGACTTTTGTCGCTTATTTTTCTTGACTCTGTCAGGGGGGTGGCGGTGTTGATGACGTGCCTTCTGAACCTCTCTACTTTAGTCCCAGTCAGGTGCTGCCACCTATGTTAAGAAATGTCCACTAAACTGTGTTATTCTGGCCTACTGCGCATACTCATCAGTTGCAATCCGGCCGCCTTGCTTTGTACATCGTTTCCGAATTCCTCTCCCAATTTTTCAATTTTACCATAGAATAAGTCATGATAGTCAGGTCAATATATGGAAAATACCCCCTCAACCCCCCAAAAAATGCTACAAAAGGTTTTTCAATTGATTCTGGTAGGTTTTAGTGTACTTTTTAACATACTAAAAGTTTACCAAAGTTGGACCCCCGGAAAAGTGTTTTTTTCAAGATGGCGCCCAAGATGGCCGCCGAAACCTCTGAATAGCCATAAGTCTGTAAATATCAACTCAAATTTGATGATCTTGGTGTCTATCCGTAGGTTTTCTGGGGGCAAGGAACACAATAAAACAATAAAAAACAATGTTGGCCCATTACGTAACACGGAAATCCAATATGGCGTCAATCATGGCCGCCGACACCTCTGAATGGCCATAAGTCTGTAACTATTAACTCAAATTTGATGATCTTGGTGTCTATCCCTATGTTTTTTGGGGCAAGGAACACATTAAGACCATTAAAAATGACATTGGACCATTACCTAACAGGTTAGTCCAATATGGCGTCCAACATGGCCATGGGACCTCCATATAGTCAACTGTTCATCATTCAAATTTGATGATGTTTGTGTCTATTCACAGGTTTATGGAGGCATGGAACACAATAACACAACTTTGGATATCACTGAACTCTCCTTGCCGTTCTATCGCCGGGAACTCAAGAAGTGGATTTTGTTTTTGAGATTTATTTGTGTGGAACAATTACGTTGAAAGGTACGAAGCCCCAAAGGCTCATTCAATCTTCAATCTTGAACCCGAACTTCAATCTTAAAACTCGAACTTACTTGCGCATTGATGACCACGGACACATACAACGCTGCCTCTATGGGCGGTTATTCCCGCATGAAATGCGCGTGTGTAGAATATAATGAACATGCAGCTAGGAAAGTCGTGGGAAAAGGCTGAATATTGACCCTATATCTCCTTAAATCTGGGAATATTGATTTTTCGAGTCGTATGGGGTGTAATGTGTATTACCAAAAATGTGTTTTTATTATTTTTATCGCGAGCGGCAGCCAACTGAACTTATCGAACCAGACCCATTCCACATGGCCGTCGTCACTACTGACAATCAGCTGATCAGCTTGTCGGTGCAAATGAAGTGGGTGAAGAGGGGTAAAATGAGAAAGAGAGAATTATCAATCAAGCGGTGGATCATGAGAAAGGTGCTTGAAACTTTGTCAGTGAAATCCCGGGTTCCCAATCATGCATGGCAGTAGCATTCGAATCCCACTGAGCCGATACGAGAGTGAGCATGGTGAGTGGACTGCTGCATTGTCTAGCACACTGCACTGTCTATACGGTTATGGCAAGCCGTTTGTACATTTATTAAAGAAACCAGGTATTTCTACGAAAAACTTGGTATTTCGATCGAAAAACCATGTATTACGCCGAAAAACATGGTTTTACGGTGAGTTACTTGGTATTTCGACAGAAATACCTTGTTTTTCGCGTAAAACATGGTATTTCGATGAAGAACTAGGTAATTCAGGAGAGAAACAAAGTTTTACGGCCGTATCTTGATAAAACCTGGTAATTCTACCGAAAAACATGGTTTTTCGCGAATTACCTAGTTTTAAGCAAGAAAGTTGGAGAAAAACAAGGTATTTCGAAAGAAACTTGGTTTTTCGAGAATTACCAAGTAATTCGACTTTCGCTGGGTTTCCCCAGTCGACCTCGTTCCCTGGTCTTGTTTTCAACTACGACTGGATGATTATAAAACAATGAAATAAAACAATGAAACGAACGAAACGAACCTACTGACACACATAATCAGATAATTCCAATTTCATCCGCTTAGCTGCTAAGTAGGCGTAACATCCTCAGCAGCGATACAAGACATCCAAGGCATCCAAACACGCATCTTTTGTTTAATAGCCTAGACTGGCCAAAGACCTACATTCAATCAAGAACGAGTTGTCGCAGCAGCATCCTTGAAAAGTATGTTTGCTTATCTATCTATATGTATGTAGGCCCAGGCCTAGGCCTGTGAGCTATAGCAGACCGTTTTTGTTCTCGTTCACAATCATGTATTATCTCAGATGACAGAATACCTAGCTTTGTCATGTTTATGTAGGCCTATTACAGTAGCGGTTGACCTTGTCAAATACAACAGAAAAGAGCCCTATGAAGTTTTTGAGCTCAATTTCTGTCACTCCGGCCTCAGGTGGTTTCCTAACCTGCCGCACCAGGGAACGAGGTCGACTGGGGAAACCCAGCGAAAGTCGAATTACCTGGTAATTCTCGAAAAACCAAGTTTCTCTCGAAATACCTTGTTTTTCTCCAACTTTCTTGCTTAAAACTAGGTAATTCGCGAAAAACCATGTTTTTCGGTAGAATTACCAGGTTCTATCAAGATACGGCCGTAAAACCTTGTTTCTCGCCCGAATTACCTAGTTTTTCATTGAAATACCATGTTTTAAGCGAAAAACAAGGTAATTCTGTCGAAATACCAAGTAATTCGCGTAAAACCATGTTTTTCGGCGTAATACATGGTTTTTCGATCGAAATACCAAGTTTTTCTTAGAATTACCAGGTTTCTCTAATAAATGTACAAACGGCTTGCCATATACGGTAGTGCATCGATCATGTGCGTAGCTTGAGAGTGTGCAGTCACTGCATACATATTACATAGCAGGTTTATCATCATCTCATGCTTGTGCCCATGTCATGCTGCTCTGATGGAATCTAGGTTAAAGCCTATTATGTATGCTGGATGCAGTCTCTCTCAGACACATGACAGAGATCAGGCTGAGTGGTGGTGATCAAATGGTGATAGGCTATACATGCTACATGTATATGGATTGGATAGGGGCCTATGCCTATGCTGGTATGGAAAATGGTTGCTCACACACATGTAGCGTAGGGCCTAGGCGGAGGCCTGCTCTGCACTGTGAGGCAGAATCCTACAAAACGGGCCCTATTGCTAGGTTTTTGGCGTGTACATCCATCAGCCAGACAACGCCTGCAATGCTGCATCAGTCACAAACAAGCTAAGCCAGCAACTCCATACCCTGGTGCTGCCATCTTGTCCAAACAAGGCTATCGACTCCGTATGAACTCCGTCTTTAGCCTTGTCCGAATCGTGTCATCTTTTCCGTTAATGCATAAATTATTAATGAGAACCTAACCCCTACTTGACCCCGCCTCCGAGCCAATCAGAACTTGCGAAACAAATCACCGTTGGACACTTCCTTTGCTCTTCACGCTCGAATTTGTAACACGGATTTTGATTGGCGCGTCGATTTTCCTTCGCGCCCCGATGATTGGCTGAGGCTGTCACCACCTCAGAAACGGGAAATGTGGTGGATTCGAACCAGGCTAGATGACCGTCAGGACAGATAGACTGGTGAGAACCAGATGGGTGCTGCTGGCTTTTGGGAGTCGATCACCAGCATCAGATGATCAGTGCAGTGCAGTGTCATTGTCAATCAGACATTTGGAGGTGTTTTCTGATGATGATGTTTTTGACTGTGAAGATGATGTTGGGATGGCGAAGCCGATGATATCGTACCATGACCATCTTCACTGAGTTCAGGTCAAGACTCGGCTTCTCCTCCCTTGACCTTCACGCAAGCAAACCGCATTCCGTGTTCAAGGATTTTCCCGGTCCCAGAAATAGCAACCAATCACGGCAAAGCTTGCATCGGCAGCTCGGGTATGATGACAAGATGGCGGTCGATGAAACTTTATTCGAATGCAAATTCTCCGTGGAAGGACTTACAAGAACTCAAAAAGAAGCCGCGAAGGCAATATTTTCGATGGACACTACTTGTTAGTCTGTTGTAGGACTGGCAGTGGGAAGTCAATTATGTACCAGCAGGTTAGTGTTGTTCGCTACGAAGTTGAACGGCGTACTCGTATGAATGAATTATCGCAAAAGAACCGAGGCTTCTGATTGGGCGCACGAGAAAATCCCAAAGCGTTGAACACGGAATCTGGTCGCTTGCTGCAGAGTGTAGGAAGAGGTCAGCGATTTCTACACGATGCATTATGCAGAATGACCATGACTGATGTCTGATATCCTGTGTCCCAGGATGGCAGCTAATGAAAAAAAATCACCGACCAAAAGCAGGTGGAGGCAGCTGCCCTTAGTACAGTGCTTTTGTGGCCTTCAGGAAAACGAGGACAAGAACACTTCCTGTACATGCGTTGATCGGTCGGCCCGCGAAACTTGTTCAAATGGAAAAACGTTGAATATTCAAATTGAGGGCAATTATTGATCAACCCGTCATTCGCGAGAATAGTGGTCCGGCCAATTTCATTAGTGCTAGGCCTACTCGTCTGCATTCATTGCTTGCGTGAATGACCATCGTGTCACATTTCTTCGTTGTCCAAGGCCTACTCACAACAAGAAAGGCTACAGTGCACTAGCAGAAATTCACTTGAATTGACATGGTGTTGTATGGAGAGATGCGTAATCAACTTAACTAGGCCTAGAAAGCGGATATTCAACGATTTTCCATTTGAACAAGTTTCGCGGGCCGACCGATTAACGCATACTATAAAGCAGATCGTTGGGCATGAGGGGCCGTAAGTGTAAAATTTCCCTTAAACTATTGTTCCAAACAAAAGACAAGGGAAATTTTACACTTAAGATGTTTTTGTGCACACGGCCCCAGGTCTCTTTTCACAAGATTATATGCTTGGAACTCCACATACAGATTCGGCGCAACAGTCGTTAGTGAACATTTAGAAAGGGACTCATCTTCCTTCCTAATGTAAATAGTGGTAATCGGGACTTCATCAGACTTCTATTCCAGTCAGTCTTCAGTAGACCGTTCTCAACCAGCAATTTGTAAAACGTCAACAGGTCAAGAAGATGACAACAGCTGTAGGATGTGCTCATCACGATAAAAACTAAAATAGTTGTATTATTAAAATAGTGTCAAATGTTACGAGTATTGTTCACATTATAACACTGTCACTTCCAGGACTGTAAACAACATTTTTCCTTGTCCAACACAAGGTGCATGGCTGTAAGCTAATCGTCTGTGGTTAGAATGTCAAAATAGGATCTTCTGTTTCTTGGAAGTTGTTCCTGGGGACATTCTCTCCTTTCACACCCCCTCATTATTCTTGCTTCTTGTGTGAAAATGGCATGTACCAATGAAAACTGTCAAGAAATGTTTTCAAGTACATAAAATAAATACATAATTTTCTGACTCCACATGTCAAATTTCTTCATTGAATACAACATAAGTTTCAGGTAACCTTTTTCTCTGGAAAGAAAAACCAGAACCCCCTGCAGGCCAAGAGGTTGTTCGCCGAATCATCGACTTGACAGCATATTTCTGCGTATAGCCTATTGCTTTTCTGTTGAAAACTCATCCAGAGTCAGAGTACACAAATGCTCCAAATCCCACAGTTGTCATGGTGGTTGTCTCTGTTGGGAGTGACAGGGCCTGCAAATGGCCCAGGATGCTGAAAACTGTCATCCTGTCACAAGATGCCTCCTGCCATGGAGTATCTTATTTTATACCTCCTTGCTCCTGCCAAGCAAGTCATGAAATGAATGAAAAAACAACACATTGTCATTATTTCATGCAACCAACCAGGGATCTTTTCATCATCATGTTGATTTTTATTTAGAGACATGTATAAAAAGTACAGTAAAATACCAGTAGAAATGTGAAGCCGGGTTGATGTGGTACTGCACTATTGATACTTGCACCCTAAATCCTCCACTGTATCCAGTTGACAAGAACACCTTCCATCACGCTCATACACTAAGGCCTTTTTGTACATGTACTGACCTAAGTCATTGGGCTCATCAAAATTGTCATGTAACATTCCCTGTTCCGCATTACGTTTTCTCCTACTTCCTTTTGTATACTGTGTGTTGATTTCGTCTATGAGTTTAGATGTCAATTGGTTACACTGGAGTGTTGCCTCTTGGCTTTGCAAATTTGGAGTGGCCTGACTTTTCTGCTTGGAATTGCATGTACAAAGTTATTGTTGTTGAGCGTATTTTGTTCGGTATTGGTGACAAGTCACAAAACCTTCGTATGTATATTTTCTCCTCGGAGTCTAACTGCTGTTTTTGGTGCTGTGCCCCTTTTGCTGTTAATTCCTGGATGGTTACCTACTCTATAATGCCTACAACCACGATATTATAAGGCTGATTCTTATGCTATCAAATGATGTAGAATCAAATCCTGGGCCTGAGGTGACAAATCTCACGGTCTTCTTTTCGAACATTAATAGTATATCTGCTAATAATGGGGACCGATTTAAAGATCTAAGCCTTCGTTTACGTACACATAAGATTCATTTGGCTGCAATTTGTGAAACGGGAACGGTGAATTTATCCGACTATAATATTGAGGGTTATCACAAACTTGACGAAAGTCTTTACAGTAACCGAGGTCGTGGTATGATAATATACATAGCTGAGTCGTTGTTATTTAAGCGCCGTCGCGACATAGAGGACAAAAATGTCGAGTGTATTTGGACCGAAATTGTTTTTAATCATAAACCTATCATCATCGGGTCTGTTTACAGATCTCCTTCCCAAACGGCTGGGACCAGGGACCAGTTTATGGTGAGCCTTGGCTCAATGTTGGAAAAGGTTGTTAATGTTAATTCTGACTCTGTTATTATCGGTGGCGACTTTAATGCTCGTAGTACGTATTGGTGGGCCGATGATATTAATACACTCGAGGGAACCAAATTATATCAGGTAACTACTGATAAAGCTTTCACTCAACTTATCCACGAACCAACTCGTGTGACTCCTGTTAGTAAATCTTGCCTAGACCTAATATTTTCTAATACCCCTGGGTACTTTATTGGTACCAAGGTGGTAGCACCAGTATTTGGGTCTGACCGCTGCAGCTAAGATTACAACCCGCATTTGGAAGTATGACATGACTAATCTGCAGGCTCTTCATGACGCTATTTCATACCACGACTGGGCCTCTATCATTAATAACGAAGATGTTAATGAAATGGCATCTAGATTCATTACTGATTTATTTGAAATATTTGAGTCTTATATACCTTATGAAGACAAAGTGCGGAACAGTAGTGATGGGCCATGGTTTAATGATCGTATTAAAACTGCGATTAATAGGAGAGATAAATTGTATAAGAGGTACGTTAAGAACAACAATATGGTTAACTATAGACGTTTCAAGGCACAAGCAGCAACAGTCGCACAGCTGGTCACTGAATCTAAAGTAGCATATACAAACAAACTTTGCCAGTCACTGGAACAATATGGGCCAAATAAGAAAAGCTACTGGATTTTGATTAAAAAACTTCTTAATGGGAATAAATATTCTTATAGTATCCCTAGCATGATGCAGAGCGGCATCTTGGCATCCACAGATAAGGAAAAGGCATCTTTGTTTTTGAGTAAGTTTATGTTAAAGTTTAAACACAACCATGATGGTAATGATCTACCAGTCTGCCCATTGAAGACATGGTCCTTGATAAATCATATTAACATTGATAGGGAAATGGTGCTTAGGTTATTAAAAAACGTCAACGTATCCAAAACAGGGGGGAATGACAAAATTACTAATAGAATGTTGAAAATGTGCGCTGATCCACTTGCTACCCCCATATTTATGTTATTCTCTAAAATCCTTAACGCAGGTGTGTTCCCCACTTCTTGGAAATTGGGGACACTAGTACCAATTTTTAAAAACAAAGGTAATAGAAATGATCCAGGTAACTACCGACCTGTAACTTTGTTGAACACAATTCCTAAACTCCTTGAACGTATTATCCATGACAGTATCTTAACCCATGTTATCAATAATAACCTATTATATGTTAACCAATCTGGTTTCCTTCACGGACATGACACCCAAAAACAATTACTTCAAATAGTCCATATGCTAAAATTAAATATTAGTAATACAACTGAAACGAGGGGCATTTTTCTGGATATCGAGGGTGCCTTCGACGCCATCCCCCATTTTTTGTTGATACACAAATTACGATCCTATGGTATTGGGCCAGGGGTTTTACAAATTTTAGAATCATATTTGAATAATAGGAAACTTAGAGTGAAAGTAAACTCCTCCTTCTCCGATTGGTCAGCTTTGGGGGCTATAAATAGTGGGGTGCCTCAAGGATCTATCCTTGGCCCCCTGTTATTCCTGGTTCATAATTGCACCTTGTTCCTCTATGCTGACGACTCATCATTATTCTTTCCAGTCAACCGTGACGATGACATCGTGGCGGCGAATAGATTGATTATGAACGACATCAGGAGAATGGAAGGATGGTCGCGTACGTGGAAATTAAATTTCAAAGCCAGTAAAAGTATTGAAGTTATCTTTAGTTCACCCCGCCAAACGGCCCGCGACCATCCAGTCATTCACCTGAATAATGAGCCCATTCCTCGCAGTCGAACTCATAAACACCTGGGAGTCTTTTTAGACAGCCACTTAAATTTCCGTGATCACATCAACAATTCCGTTACCAAATGTAATAACATGTTAAATCCACTCCACTCACTACGTATGAAATTATCCTCCAAACACCTTGAACGTATTTTCGTGTCTTTTATTCTACCACATCTCGAGTATGGGTCCCTTGTGTTTTCATGTGCGAATCAGCAAGACCTAGTCGAATTGAGGCGAATGTGAAACGTATGGGCGAAGCCCCACTAGTACCAATGTCGCCCGCAAAGACCGCCACTGATGATCTCATACCNGATCAAGATACTTTTAAATACAGTGTGTCCAAAGAAGACTACCGGTATACTTCATGAAATGTCCGAAAATTGCTGTGCAATCTTTAATTTGTCAAAATTAGACACTACATTTATAAGGACTTGCACAACTTTCAGGGAAGCAAATTTTGAGCAGCTCCTGGACCATGCCACCGTTTAGATTCAGAGATACTGAGACACTAACTTACAGCTTGGCTCAAGGTCCTTAGTTACTTATGTATGACTTCAGGGCCGGATCCAGGGTTTAGAAATACGGGAGGCACAACCCTGGGGCGAAGCCCTCAGCTGGTACGCACCGCAGGTGGGCGCACACGAAGGGGGTCCGGGGGCCTCCCCCGGGAAAATTTGAAAAGTCAAAGCTCTGAGATGCGATTTCTCAGCATCTTAGACATGAAATACTAGACGATTTCCAAAAGATGCAGTAAAAAAATCATTGACCCTCAAAAAATAGAGGGGGCACGTGCCCCATGTGCCCCCCTCTGGATCCGGGCCTGGACTTTGTATAAAATGTCTGATAATTATTTCTTCTTAACTCCTCTCTGGGGTATTGCTGTTAATGTGGTTTTCTTAGATTTGTAATTTGATTTTCAATTAATTTTTTGTTTTTGACGATACTGGTAACTGATCTCTTGGTTGTATTTTGTAAGGAAACTCTTATGATTTTGGGCTTTGTTTCATCAAAGTCTGTTGAGTGGTTGCTGACATATTTGAGATTATCAAAATTTTGATAATTTGAGATTTTCCTGTTTGTAGGAAAATTTGATGTCATTAGATAAAGCTACATGTAACCTCAGAATATGGATTTACAAAATTCTGGAGAAATATTTCATATTTTTCAAAGAATCAAAATCTTGATATTTTGAAAAACATGCTTAACTTCTAA
>NMRB01003320.1:53169-68326 GCA_002633025.1 Notospermus geniculatus | reverse complement strand
AATATATATGTCGGGACCAATTTTCTTTATCCCATTGTTTTGGAGATATTCAAGAAAAACTGCTGTCCATTTATTTTTGACCATGAGTGTACATGATGTATGGCAACTATACAGAATTCATGACCATTATGATTGTAGCAAAAACCCAGCCGAATCTATGCATTCTGGTAGTAAAAAGATGTTCTAGAACTAGAATGGGAATTGATTGATGAATCTGTGGTAATTGGGGAAACATTCAAAATCTGACATCATATACATGTACATGTAGTCTTAGTCAACCTAACTTCAACAAGCCTGTGCAACAGACACCATTAAAGCGAACACAATGATTAAACCACAAACCACAATATTTACCAGTTGACTGAGCACGACCTTGGGAGTGTTTTCTATAGGCTCTTCAGGTGACCCTAACATCATTATGTAACTGCGACATGGATTTCCCACTGACTTGTGCACATTTCCAAGGTTGATGTTGAAGTCAGGTTGACTTAGACTTTATGATAAATGTTTGTCTTTAGTACGGTAACAAACATGATCTGCATTAAGCTCTGTTCCAAAGTTATTGTTTAAACCAGTTTTGATTAGAATAACTTAGCATCAGTTCTTTGCATTAAACATTGTTCATTTGGAGCAGCTCATCTCATGCGTGGTCATTCTCCGTGTCATCACTGCTTGACAGAGTTGTTGGCCTTCTTTCTCCCATGCGCAGTTTTATTTTCCTCCCATAAAGTTCATGCATTTCCTCAAAGGATTTGGGTTGTAATAGGAGTCCAGAATCGTCAAAAAACGGTACATTAGTTGTTGCCATTGCAGTTACATTTGAAGGTCCCGCAACAACGCTATCATCCAATGGCATATGAAAAACAGTACTTCCTTTTGAACGAGAATCTGCCACACAGGAATTAAACGGATTGAATCGTTTGGAAGGATTACCAGTCCTGATCATCAGGTTAGGGGCATTTTCATTACTGTTGTTAGATCCCTGATTGGGCATTTCATAATTTGCCTGTAGAGTATCAGACTTGGAGAGCACCTCTGCTTTGGCATCATCAAGTAACTGCTGATTGTGTTCCTCTAATTGTCGCTGAAGTTCGGTGACCATTAGTTTCATGTACTCATAACCGGCACAAGTAATCGCTCTCATCCACGTCTCCATTTCCTCTTGGTTGTCGGCAGCAAGGATGTATGCTCGACATCCGGGACCAGGGAATTTGATAGCAAATGTAAAGGCATCCACCTGCTGTTCAACAAGTTCTACAGTACATCCCTCCAGTATGATAACACCGATTGGTTCTTTATCGCCTTTCTTTTCGAAGTAGAATAGCAGATTACCCTTTAAGACAAACCAACGTTTCTGATAGCCCTTGTTCACCTCCCCTTTTTTCAACAGGTGGCCTTCCTTGTCAACTGGGGAGTTGCATGTGGCAAAGACCACCAAATTTTTGTCGTTGATTTTCATTTTAGAGTCAGTGTCCACATGATATCATTACGAACATCTATAAAATACTGCATACACTCGCTGATGAACACTGTATCCTCTTGTTTTCAGCGACAAATTGATAATTTTGTACTGCAATTTCATAACTTGCTCAAACATGACCATCTGCATGTCATCAGCCATGACCATTGCATTTGCATGATTCATGTGATTTGCTTCCTGGTTTGGTAAATCTAAATTGTGGATCAGGCTGAACCGAAGATAGCATATCAATCAGCATTAGTTTAAATAAATTTAACATATCTCTTTCCCTTTTGAACATATTTATTGATTTATGCGTGTTCTGCAAGTAATTTTGTTCGTTTTATGTCCAATATCTTCATTTTATTACTGATGACCTAAATGTACATTCCAGCTTTTCTAGCCAACCCAATCACGTGGTCACATGGCGTGTCACATGATTTGCAAAATGGCGCTGCCCAGGAACAACATGAACATGATGAAAATATTGTTGATACATTTTCTCTTTATTTGTGACTTTGTCACCTCAAACAAGCAAGAAGTAACCCTGATTCTAGATGAAACAGGTGGTCTGAAGATTCATAAAGGCCAGATTCAAAGTTCAGAATGGATTGCTACAGCTGAATTTACTGATGAGATTCAAACAACTGGGTGGGTGTCAGCATCTTATCTCATGAAACAACTGGGTGGGTGTCAGCATCTTATCTCATGATCTATCTTTTCATGCCACGACCACAGGACAGGGCCCAGCTGGTTTTCGCCTAGCTTAGGGGCATACCAACTATGCACTGCAGGGCTGATTATGTGTGATATCACATGATATCAGTTCTATACACATCAAACATGTTATAACTTATTGTCATAGCCTAGGTGATCATCATCCAAAAGCACCCATGACGTGGACCGATTTTGTTAATGTTGGTTCGTCGCTGTTCTGCGCTGTGTAGACTGTAGTATAGCTACCATGCCTTGTCTTGAGGCGAGTGAAAAACTGCTCGCCTGAGAACAAATAGAAAACTCTATTGTTCTGAGGCGAGCAGTTTTTCACTCGCCTCAAAAGACAAGGCCTGGTATAGTATACCAGTAGTAGAGGTTCTTCACTGACGTCACTGGTCACGTGACAGCAAAGAATTGGCCATGTTGGCCATCAAATGGCTGGCGACGATGTCAAAACTGTCAATCCATGACATTTTGACGTCACGATCTGTGTGTTAGTTCATGTCGTGATGATGTGGCTTCACATCACATTTTCACAGCCAACATGGCGGCATCGTGTTGTCATGGAAATGTGATGTCATGTAAAGAACCTCTATAACCCTCATGGTCTACTAGTACTACTGTTTGATATACATGCTGCATACAGTAAACAGAAATTTAGTGTGAAAGTTAATTTTTCAGATGGTCTGTCCTTGAAGTAACCACCAATCAAAGCTTGGATGATGCCCTCCAAGCATATGGGGCAGGCCTTGTTGAGGCAGACGCAACAGGAGAACTGATCGGCAAAAACTGGAACAACACTGTTGCTGGATATTGTGACAAACCCTATTCTGGCTATTGTGCAAGACTCCAGAAGTTTTTTCTTGATAATCTGGATTGGATATATGGCCAAATAGCTTCCAATCCTGATGACCCATATTGGCACCAGGTATGTACATTTTATCAATGTAATGTCGTAGGTTTCAGTGGCAAGAGTTTTTCAGTGAAAGATGATAAGTCAGATTCTGGCGGCCACTTTAGGGAAGTCAGATATCATATTTAGTAGGCTGTGTATGGTGTGTTGGTTAGTCTCATCATATGGTATGTTCCTCTTTAGGTTGAACTGTTGTTGACTCAAGTAAATGGTTTGATTGATGGATACAGTAACAAAGCCCGGAAACCAACCTACAAAATAAGTGACCCATTTGGTTTCTTGTAAGTATTAAGTCCAGCAATCTTGATGTTTCGCAATTTGGTGAATCATCTCTGTGCTACTCAACTTGCGTCTTATCCACATGAACTGCTTGGCCAGAAGGCGGTGCAGTTCAAGAGTAAATTCTATGATTCATCATATTTGAGATGTCAGAGAGTCACCTGTCAGAGAGTCACCTGTACCATTTCCTTCTATTTATTTTTCCAGCCTTTTCCAAGTTGGTGGGGACCTGGAAGATTTAGAGAGTGCCTTACACAAGAAAGTCAAATCTCATGTTCTTGGCACTGGTTCTTGCTCTGCATCAATCAAGTTGCTGCCAGGTCACAAAGATTTATTCGTGTCTCATGACACTTGGAGTGGTTTCCAATCAATGCTCAGAATCCTAAAGAAGTACAACTTTGGCTTTCACCTCAATTACAAGAAAGGAAGTCCGCTTATGCCAGGAAATGTTATAACATTCAGTGGCTACCCTGGGCAGATTTTCTCTGGAGATGATTTCTACTTGGCATCTACTGGCCTGGTAAGTTCATAGGTATGGAAGTATTGAACCTGACACTTGAGTGTTGTTTTTCTTCTGCAACTGTGACCCTGGTACCCACATGAAACAGTACTCTGGTCTGAATGGATAAAGCATACGTAGGAGGTTCACGTTGCCCCTTGTTAGTACTACATGTATTTCTTTATTTTGATATAGGCAACTCAAGAGACCACAAATGGGAACAGTAATCCTGATTTATGGTCAAAAGTGACTCCCTCATCTGTCCTTGAGAACTTCCGTTCTATGGTTGCCAACAGGTTGGCACGGTCTGGTCGAGAGTGGAGTAATATCTTCAAGAAGTATAACAGTGGGACGTAAGTTCTGGATGCTCTTATTGACCAAGGATCATTCCTTCTCAGATATTCTCTTTACAAAATGTATCACTTTGTGTAAAATTGTAAATGCTGAATGATCAAATTCTGCATGTTTACACAGGGGCCATTGTTTTAACCTCCCACATTCAAAGAACCTTGTGTGCTGAATCGAGGTGTTGGCTGAGATTGGAGAAGCACAGCTTTCAGATAACGTATTGTGAACCTCACAGTTCAATATCAATTTCAGCTACAACAACCAGTGGATGATTGTGGATTACAAGAAATTTGTCCCTGGCCATGCTTCCACTACGGATCTTCTTTGGGTCCTGGAGCAGATTCCGTGAGTTTGTATTCATCTTTTATCCTTGACGCCTACTTTCCTTCAATAGTGAAATGTGACCGTACTTGTTTTGTTATGCCCTGGGACAATTTTCATGACCCTATTGCAGGCATTGACTGGTGGACATCCTTTCATTTCAGTGGAACTATCAAAGCAGCCGATGTAACGCCTGTCCTTTTGAAACAAAGTTATTGGGGCAGCTACAACATTCCGTAAGTAAAACTTCTTTAGTTTTTGTGCTGCTCGCTCATAACAGCTTGCAATTCTGAAGGAACAAACCAGACAGCTTTTCTGTCAGATGAAACCGATCAGTATTTGACTTGGTTGTTGGAGTTTCTGCTAATAGAGGGAACACCTGTGTGCCGTCAGTCTGGGTCCATTCTAGTTTCATTGTGCACTGAAAATATTTTGTTTGCTTCAGATATTTCAAGGAAATTTTCAATGCAAGTGGTTTTAATGCCATGGTGAAGAAATATGGGGACTGGTTTTCTCATGAGAATGGTCCAAGGGCGAAGATATTTAGGAGAGACCATGGAAAAGTTGTGGATGTGGACACGATGATTCATTTAATGAGGTTCGTATTGTTTGTGATGCATATTTGGTCAAGTCTGATCTGCCATATACATGTAGTGATTACAGAATAGCAAAATTATATGTGGAAATGTACTGGGGGTAGTCATTTCTCTTCCGATACAGTCTGTCTGAATTTCCTTTTCCCTCAGCGATGTTTTGGCATACGTAAAATCATTTGGATTTTATTCTCATTCCAGATACAATGACTTCAAGAATGACCCTCTCTCTAGGTGTAACTGCACACCACCATACAGTGGAGAGAATGCAATAGCAGCTCGATCAGATCTCAATCCTGCTAATGGAACATATCCTTTTGGGGCATTAGGGCACAGGCTTCATGGTGCCACCGATATGAAGGTAATGTTTCTGAGCCGAGGTCATACAATCAAATGACTTGGTCTGGATATGTAAATGGTGACCAGTTCTGTGGCCCAATGTTACAAAATACCAGTGTTGCACATGTTGTTCCAAACTGTCCAAGACTGTCTACCATAGAAAATAGTATGCAAGGTATTTCCAGGTCAAATATGTTGTACAAGAACTGTCAGACAGGTCACTTTGAGCACAAAGGCAGTAGAATTCCTTTCATTAATGACTACGGTACTTATTTGGTGTTTTTAGGTCACCTCTTCCATGCTGATGAAGAAGTTTGAATTTATTGCAATCAGTGGACCAACTTTCACCAACGTACCACCCTTCCAGTGGAGTACATCAGACTTCAAGCATGTTCGCCATGATGGGATGCCAGATCTGTGGAAGTTCCCTCCGGTTCAGTGTCACTGGGACAGTAAACTAACGGCAATAGCGCCTTGAACATTCATGCCCATTGGGAGATGGACCTTTCTGTGATGGGGGAGGGGGGAGTGACATGATGTGAAGGTGTCTGTGATAAATTCTAATGTTTTTCTTTTTTTGTCTAAGTAAACAGGCCGTGCAGTATTCCATACCGGTAAATTCTTATACCGGTATCAAAGTGATGGGGTTGGTTGACACAGTTATCCAAGGCCAAATGACAAACAGTAATATATGGCAAGCAACACTGTGGTCATTCAGATAGTCATGTATCATGGTTCAACATGCTTAATTTCACTGATTTTCTTTCTTCACTCCCATCAAAGCCTATAGCAACAAAGCCAGCAGTAGCCCTATGACTTGTATTACTTCCCATTGCTAAAATATTGAGTTATGGGTGCAGTTTTTGACAATTATATTTTGATATCTCCATCACACTGAATATGAGCAATTCCAAAGTTACTTAGTTTTTAAATTAATCATACTTTGAATGATTCAGCTGTATAAAACTTTACATTTTGTAGATTTTGCAGAATAAGATTTTTGCGATTAAAAACTTTCCATTTGTACAGTTACTTTATTGGCAGTTTGCAGTTCCATGTGGGTTAGTGAAATGTTGGCCCAAAGATCCTGACAGGTAGCATTCTTTCATGGCTTGCACGTCCAGTGCCAATGTCACCGCGGTCTGGGCTTCAATGGCGCCACACCCACCATGAAGTAGGCCTAAGTGCCACCGAGATGAGTATACTGAAATAAATGAAAAAAGGGCTAGTCTACCTTAGCCCTGATCAAAAAACAAATATTACAGGCATACAATATTCGTCAGTGTCCCACAATTCCCATCAGTCCCTATAAGTGGCCTATTTTTCTTGGTGACTGAAGCTCCTACCACACACCAGGCTGGAGACAACCTCGCCACCAGGCCAGTTCGTCTATACCGTACAGTGTCGCCACCGAACGTCAAATGGCGGAACTGAGTCATTCCTTCTACATTGGCAACCAGAGGCGGCAAGTCCTCACAAACTTCTCCTCTTTTTGGGAATTTTAACAGCGATTGAGATGCGAGAGAGCGCATTTCGAATGTGCTTGTAATGGAGATCAACCAAGGCACACCATTTGACTCGTATATTGACTTTTTATTTGACTGTTCTACCTGTTTAGGAAATCCATATTCTGGCGTCCGGTGATCAAATTCATTCCACTCAGATTTCTCACTGTGTGTTGGCTGTCACCTACTGGCACCAGTTTTTTCCCCATCTTTCCTTCTGAAGTTGACAGCTGAAGACGTACTATGATGTGTAAAGCTGATAGCTTACTCTGGTGTCTACTGTCACTTCTGAAGTTTGCTTCTGCTGCTCTTTACACTGATACCTGGGCCATTGAAGTCGATGGAGGGGAAGATGTTGCCAGGACTGTGGCCAGGAGGAATGGTTTCACTTACATTGGACAGGTGAGTTTTCCTGTTGAGTGTTGGTGGGTTTCTCTTTTGCTAGTCTTTGTTAGGGCTACTTTGTTACTCTTAATGAAAAGCAATATTAAATGTAAATTCCTGTAAATGCCTGTCAATATGAAACCGTCAATATATATCCTATTCAAAGATTTGTCAAAGTCAAGAATATCATGACTCGGCCTGTCATGCCTGTAGCTCAATGCCTTGGGCGAGGCCTAGATCCCTTTGAAAACTTTCTGGAAATCTTTCCAGAAAAAGTCGGCAAGAATTGGCTAATTTACGTTAGCCTACACCACCACACGCCTGATTCTTAAAATTTTTACACATTTTAAATGCGTGGAATGGGGAACCGTAAATTCAGAATTGTGACCTTTTTCCACAGGTCAAGATGTAGAAACATTATTCTGTGTAGGGAATGTATAGAGTGTAATCGAAAGCCAGGCACCTGAGTTATTTGCAGCCCATCATTTTCTGTTGATGATTAAGGTCATGTTTGCCTTTGCTGATTCCACCTGTCATAATATTTATCTGTGATAATATCATAGCGTTTGCATCTACTGGGCATTTTGGGGAATCCCTTCGCTTCTTTCCTGAGGATCTGGTGAATGATTGAAGCGAAGAAGCCTTTTCCTTGGAGAGGATCTACTAGTAAATTCTTTACCTTGCAAAGCTTACTGCTGGCTTGCTAGTGCAAATTAAATGCAAGCAATCCAACTGACTCCACGTGCCATCATGTCCATGATGCCCATTCATATTTCTCCACTTAGTTGTCATGGTCATATCAGATCAATTTTTTCTGAAACCACATAAATATGTATCTTAGAGAGTTATGAACCAGCGTTCACATGATTATTGAAAATCAATTTATGTGTGTGTGAAGACAGCAAACGTCAAGACGAAAACCAACTTTCTTGTATTCTGACTTGATACTTGGTGATTGTCAACTGTCTCTTCTCCTGTCTTAGTCATTACTGGCTGTGATTGTAAGTTAGAGACTTCAGTCTTTTGAAATTTGAAATCGACTGACCCAACGACAGTGTAACTCGTCCTTTCAGTATGATATTTCCTTCTCTGTTGGATACAAAACATACATTGCATGTCGGACTCCGAACAGAGAAATTTTCTGGTTTGATAGACAAAGCTAAGGGTTGGGGTACCTAAATACATCTGTATGCAATGTACTGCTTGCTTCCAGGTGTTGCAGAATATTCCAAGAAGCTGGCATGCATGTGTATACTTCTATACCTCTGACTAATATGATTGGCATACATGTACCTTGAAATACTGAATAAAGATGAACCTTGATATCATTGAATGATTGAAAGCAGATCTACATGAACAATATCTATCTACAGTACTGCCTGAAAGATACCTCTCATGCGCCCTAGGAATTTCCTAGGGCGCCTGCGGGCGATCCTAGGGCGTTCCTCGGGCGTTTTTAAGAAAGAAACGGGCGATCCTAGGGCGTTCCTAGGGCGGTTTTGCGGGCGTCCGAGGGCGCGTGAGAGGATTCTTTCAGGCAGTACTGTACAACAGGCCAACAAGCCTTTGTCTTTGTCCTATCCTGTATCCTTCCTGTGCTGAGTATTCTATCAAAGGAATGACCACAACTGTACTTGGAATCAAACTTGGTTGGTTGGTTTTATAAATACTGTTGCATATCTTTCTTGACCTTGTATCGAACATGTTGGTTTCAATATTACCGGTATTTGAAATGACGCGATGTACGTGTCTTTGACAAAAAAAGCATCACTTGGTCTAGTAAAAAATATCATTGACTTGTTATTTCCCATGTGACAGTGACATTGTACCAGAATTGATAATTGGAAACAATACTGAATTAGAAATAAATAATTTATTCATTATATTATGGGTGGTGCCTTGGTGTGTTTTGCCAGTGTTGGGAAAAGGCCTGTTTTCAGCGACTGACATACTGGGTGCATGCATGTTTGAATATAAATGGTTTTCAATGGGTGTATTCATACAAATCGATCATACTTGAATGACTCACTCTTGACCCAAAAAAATTGCAGGCCATTCTTGTTTCACTGTTTTCAAAAGCACTGACATGTGACTTACTGTATTGGGTTTATTGTTATTGGCCAAAAAGTCTGAAAAGAAGCACCAGCGTTCAGTTCTGTGGAGTAATTCCCATGATGACCAAGTTCGGCAGAAGTTACATGTATAATTTGCAGATCATCACTGAATTTATAGCCCTATCAGATGTATAGCAGAACAAACCTGTGTGATTTGCATGACTAGCCTACCCCTCTTGAACTTTGAAATGTTATGGAGGACGTGTGGGACAATGAATGACTGTCAGCTGTTATGATTTATCCTGTCTACATCCCTTATTCCTCCAACAAAGGAGAGTTGGGGATGATATATCGTTTTCATGATTCTATGATAATATAAAGGCTGCATGATTTGTAAATTGGTAGTCTCTTTGAATGGATAAAAACATTTAAAAAAAAACGTTCTGAACACCTGATTTAAATTCCAATGGTGGAATTGAGAAGGTGCTTCAACGGCAACCTAAGCTAAACCAGGAAGTGCCAAGGCAATGAATGAGTGGCCTTTTTCAGGTAGACTTAGGCCTATGACTGGACTGCAGGAATTATTGACTAAAATCACTGCTTGCACAGGAGCCAATCCCAAAATGTAAAATGCCTGTATACCTGCTTGTAGTTGTTGGTTGTAAGATTGGGTCGAATCGTAAAACCATTGCAGAAATAATAAATGAAAAACGTGTAAGTCCTGATAATAAGCAAGAAGTCAATCTCCAGAATTCACGAATTTTCGACCCCAACCGGGGTCTTTTTCAAGTGGAACTTTACAATCTGAAACTCTAGAAAAGACTTATCCTGTTAAGTCCTGAAACGTTTTTTACAACTTGTGGCGTTGCAGTCTAAATGAATGACTCTGATTAATCATGTGTTAAATCTCTTTTTATTTCCAGATAATGCCAGATTTCTACCAGTTTCAACACAGGAAAGTTGCCAAACGTTCTACATATCACAGTTCATATCACCATCGAAATTTAGCAAAAGATCCTCAGGTGAGTGTGTTTCTTGGTTAACCCTCAGGTCAGGTTTGAACCGAGCCATTTGATTAAGAGCCAATGATTCAGTGAGATGATGAGAGCCGATCCAATCTCATAACCAAGATTCAGAATTGAGCTCTCTCCGCTGAGTTAATAATCCATGCAATCTCTCATATTTGCTTTTCATTTCAGGTAAAATGGTTAGAGCAGCAAGTTGTAAAAAGGAGAGTCAAAAGAGATTTAGTGGATTTCACAGATCCCAAATGGAAACATATGTGGTATTTGGTAAGTAGGCATAGTTCAGGAAAGAATGCTGCTCTACAAATTGTTCCAAAATGTACATGTTTTGCAGCAGTTGCAAAACAAGGTAGAGGTACTGTTCTGGGACATTTTTATTGGGTCACCACATATGATATCCCAGTCTACATTAGCTCTGCTCCTCAAAAAGGGTGCGAATAATGGAAATAATATTGGAGAAGGTAGTCTGAGTACCATGTCAACTGAGAACATGTGACAGACCCAAGTAAACTCACATGACATTGTATCAACAGCACATTTCCCTTTAATACTTCTCCTGGACAAAAGTGTTGTTGGAACAGATCATAAAGGAATCAACCATAAAGGTTCAACTGACAAATTTAGCATTTTATAAATGTGGACAATATCCCTTTAAAACCCAACAGATTTGCATTCTGACATTTCCATGTGATAGGCAAGACCCTTCTGCACATTCACTGCAAATTTTATTGAATTCCGACTAGTTGATCTTATGATACAAAAGGTCTGAATTAATGAGAACCCCACGAACGATGTGTGTTCAGGGTCATCGGTGTACATTTGAATAGGCTGACGTACATTTGTACATGAAACACTAATTGTGCTGAAAATAGCTCAGTTATCGTCAGAAATGGAATTCAAAGCATCATGTTGGCAGGTTCATGTACCTCTTCACCACAAAAAAAGTTGAAGTTCGTGCCTATTACGTAAAGCCAAAATTCAAGCAGTGAGAGACATCTGGTGGCAACACAGGAAGTGTATCCCTCAGTAAGCTCATCGTTCGCAGTTAAACCTTTATGGTTGATTCCTTTATGAACAGATGTATTGCTGTTCCAACAACACTTTTGTGTGGGAAAAGAGAAAGGAAATCAGCTGTTTCCTCTCTGTAGCAGCCACACTTACTGCATTGATTAAATGAAATTTCTCAACATGTGGTTGCATTGCAGTTTATTTTGGGAACGGTAGTAGATGCTCTCCCATCTAGAGAAGGTACAGTCTTGAATGAAATCGTTAAATATGGAACGCTGATTGATGGTAGTTATTACATGCACTTGTTCCCATACAATACACTGGTTTCAATGGTATAAATGATGGTTAATGGACCCTGCTTCCTCCACCTTCCACCCTAGAAACAACTTCAAGGAACTGTTGTATGCTATTGACTCTAATGTACTTTCTCTCATTCACCATTATGGGTGGCTATGTAGGACTCTCGACAGGTTCTTCAAAGAGTTTGGGGCACTTAACTACTGTTTCACAGTATTGTGAGAATATTTCAGCAAAGGTCCAGGTCAGTCATTTGTAAAAGTAAGGCCCCATCGAGATTGCAGACATTTCTGTATATCGTGCAAATCTACTCAGCTGAACTGACCATCAGCATCAAATTTGTCAGTCTTTTTTCTGCCCAATCACAGTCTTCCGATGAGACCTTCCTGATAGCAGTAGGTATAGGATAGTGGGTGAAATGCTTGGCCTACCGTAAAGCAGCAGAATGTTGAGAGGAAAATGCATAAATAATGGAGAATTTGAACAAAATACTGATCCAATGAAAGAGATTCGCTCCAACAACGCAGTCTGGCATTCACTGCTGATACGCTATCTACTGCTGTATCAAGTTGAGTTAAATGATTGATTTCAAGTGGTTAAGGACGTTTTTACTCTGTGGTTTGATAGCAATCAGAGATAGTGCGGATGATTTCTTGCACATCAGCTATTTCAGAAATTTACGGCGCAACCATGAGGAAGCGCATGAAGAAGAATAAAAAACTTTGATAGCTGGTGAGTTTGATATAATTTGCTTGAAGACAACTTGGTTTCTGCACAATTTCAGCTCAGCTGTTTGCTCAGCAAAAGACAGATTCCCATCACTGTAGTCAACTAAAGTCTGGCAACATCTAACTTTGACCCAAAGGAATGCGGAAGTTAGGAAATTGATAGTTGGATTTTCCACGGACCTTTAATCACACACGGCTATTGCATAGCCAGTGGACAGCGCGAACAATAGGGGAACGATCACAAATGATCGACAAGCATGATTAAAAACCGCAAAGCTCTGCCACATTACATGACTTTCGCATTCCATTGGGTCGAAGTTAGATGTTGCCAGACTTTACATGTTCAGAAAATTCAGAAAAACATGACAGCAAACCTGATTCAAATGTCATCACATCTGGAACCTTCCAACTCTCCTAAACTTGCCTGTCATCCGTTGGATATGGGCGTGAAAAGAATTGCCAAAACCTGCGGTGGGCATGGGTAGGTTTGACATATTAGACATCACTGCCCCTGCCTTGATCATGGGGACTCTAGTTCAGTCGAGATCCTACGAAAGTTACCAGAGTGGATATCATTCATGTCATCGTGGATATCATTCATGTCATTATCAAAACAGACTGAACTTGGAGTTTCAAAGATAGTGATGAGGTCTGTGGTCGTCAGCGATGAGAGGGTCAAAGCTATTATGGGGTGGGAAAAGGTCTTTGAAGGAACTCCGTGACACTAGTATTGTGTGACAAACTCAGTAAAAGCGTGTTGCTTTTCTTGTTGAATATTGCTCCTGGTGTGATATTGCATGTATTGCAAACTTTAACAAACCTCCTGCGAGTTCATTCTGCCTCAGGCATTCACAATATACACTGAGTGGGCCTACACGTAGGCCTACCTCTAAAAGAACATAATAAACTTTAAGCAACAAAGCTTTACTGGGAATTAACGCTCATTCTATTCTCATTCTCTAGTTCTATATCTCTGTAGGGCTTCTTCTTACTTGCACTACAATAATGGCAGAATTACTGGATTATTTCTATCCGAAATAATGAGAGATAATGATGAAAATGGGATACATGTCGTGGTATTCTGTTTTCTTTTTAAAATGAACAATTCACCTGCTTCAGAATTCCTTCAATTAAGCGCTTCCTACCTCCATCCTGCTGTTCTTTCAACTCTCTTCATGACAGGTGTGTTAACACTTGTTTTTTAGAACATCATCCGAGTTTGTTTATGATAGACTAAACATTCCTTCTCCCGTGGGACTATCTGTCCTCAGCTTAGGCACCAAAAAGCCTGAATGGAGAGGTTCCTCCTGTTCTAAGGCCTACAGCTATTATTCATACAGTGTTTTTCCCCTGATCTTGATGAACACTGATATATGCATTAAGACCACCACAGAAAATCTTTGTGGCCACCCAGCAATTGGTTGTTCCAGGAGAGGATTACTATTTTGATGTTCCGATTTTACTTCCTTGAAAATACCATTGATGGTTCTGTCCACCCAAGCGATCACACTATGTTTTGTGCATTAGTGTAGTTTCTGCTAGTCCTTTCAGTGTACACCCGTAGAAATGCGTCTAAGCCTACAGAGTGTCAAGAGATTATATGAATATAAAGCATATGTTTGGCGGTCTAGGAAAACCCGTCGGAAGTCGCTTGTGCGTTGATCTGCTACTGTTTACCTGTTAGTGTTATGTAGTACATTTCAGCTATTGAAGTGTGTGGGTTCACCAAGGCCATTAACACTTTCCTCAAACACGACACTCTATTCCTATGCAGGGATATTAAATACTAGTGCTATTGTTGTAGTGTAAGTCACATGTGGCAGTTCAGTTGATGTGACATCACAATGTTCTGTTAGCTCATCATAGTTTTGCCCTTTCACAATGCCCAAACCTTTGAATGAGCAGTCAGTCAGTCTGAATAAAACCCTTCTTCAAACAACCACCAAGTTTTACAGGCTGATGCATTGTTCACTATCAAATCCAACATTGGTGTACTCAGATAGTTAACTACTAGTAGAACATATATACGTCAGATGAAGTAGGCCTACCTTGGTGAAATTGACATAGCAAACAGTAACACCTGCTTCATTACAAGGAAAACTATGACTTTTACTGTTCTTCACTCCTTGATAGTGGTAAATGTATCCGTTGTTCACAACATCATGCTGGCAATGAAACTACTTCAGCTGTGAAAATATTGCGTAGTTTCCTCCAAGCATCCAGTTAACATTGTTTTTTTATTTGTTTGACTAAGCCTACAACGTTTTCCGCATGACCTTACAAATTCTTCTCCCTGAAATCACCAGTTTTTGCCAAATTATCTATAGCTGTTGATTATGAGGTTAGGCCCGGTGTGAAAGGTTATCTCGTCAACTTTTGTCTCCATTTTAGATCAAAGAACCCTCAACATGTTGAAGATTTAGCAACGAATGTAGATAATTGGTGATTATAAACATGACACAGGCAACGGATGGTTTGTCTTTTTTACCGACAGGCGAACACCTGTAGCGTGTAGGTAGAACTGTCAAAACACATGTTACTTGCAACATTTTCTGTCTTGTAATTTGCTTGCCATTTGAAAGGAGTGTTCTTTCTGTGCCCACCTTAGGATAAAGAAAGCCTTTTCAACAGCAGCATACATATTGGTAGGCTCCTTTGCCTTCAACAGGTGGGTGAACCAAACCTGCC
>NMRB01003320.1:7551-42848 GCA_002633025.1 Notospermus geniculatus | reverse complement strand
ACCCAAAGCGCTCCAATGTGCTATGTGGTCCCCTGCAGATGACCTTTATGTGCATGTGAAGTTCCAGCCCGATCGGACATCCAATATGGCCGCCAGGTGGCATAACCCAAAAATCATCGAAGTCTTTTCTGGGAATGACTTGACCCAGATTGCTCATAACTGATATGTACCTCCCTCTGTCATTAGACTATTATGTCCAACCCAGTGAGCACATGGTCCATGGACCATTTCAATGTGAAAATCAGTCATCTGTAAGGTAATGAAAAATTAGCTGGGAAAAATGTTCCGAAAAAGAACATCCCCTTTGAATTTGATGACCTTTACCGAGTATACTCGGTAATGGTCATATAAAAGAGAATTGTTGCACCGAGTACACTCGGTAACGGCGCTCTAAGGGTTAAATTTCGGTCAGATAGTTGTAATCGAATCAAACCTACCCACGAATGCTGGGTTGTTTGTAGACACCGGGCCCTCTCCCATCCGGTTTTCTTCTGAATTCTCAAGCACTGGAGGACTTTGGTCCCTTTTTGAACCTATAAGTAAAGGAGACAGCCGTGGTGGTCAACAGAGTCATGGGGACAATAAGGGACCCGCACAATTTTTTATCACAACAGGTGGCACTGAGAGCTTTGTCACCGAAGTTGTAAAAAACGGAGCAAAATTTTGCATCCCGACATCCTTGATGTAGTGCAAACATGGACAAGACGCGGAAAAAAGATATAACGGCTCACAGCGCCTCCCAGTAGGGGTAGTTCTACAGGTTCATTAATGATAGAGTACCACTTACTATGAAAATGATTCCTTGTCTGAAGTCATGTGAACTAAAATATACTCTAGTTTCGTTCTTCTAAGATATTCATGCTGTAGGTTTAGGCCTAGCCCAAAATGTATATAGACCATACAAAGAATTTGATTCTATTCAACATAACTAATGACCAATGAGAGAGTCCTGCATTACAGCTCTTTATTTTGCCATGTGTATTCTATCGGGTAGGCGGTCATATGGGTGTTCAGTAAAGTGTAACCGTAGATGAACGAAACTAATCCGAAAATTGCTTACAGTTTTCGCCAATGCCTGGAAACGCCCAATCGAATGCCAGTTCCCATTGCTCATCCCCAGTAGAGAATCTGACAAAAGCATCACCGTTCGTGTTGAGAGCTCTGGGTATTAGAGAGTTTTTGCAACCCGAAACGCCAACGCGAACATCTATCCTTTTGTTTACTGCTCTCTTCGTGGCATCGAACAATATGATTGATGTTCACCCACGAACACCAACGCGAACGATGATCCTGTTGTTCACACTGCTCTCTTCGTGGCATGGAACACAATGGGTTAGACGTTCTCGTTGGCATTTTGTGAGCTTTGCGAAAACTCTATAATGCTTTTGTCCTTACCCAAGAAATTAGCCATGTTCCTGAATCTGTAGTGTATGAGAACAGCAAAAATTAGTATGCCGATGTAAATGGGTACTGTCATGCCAATTACTGTCCCAATGTTAACGCCTCCTCCGGTATTTGCTGCAATGGAAAACGGCATCATACTAGAATCTAAGGCTCGTCTACACGATCATACATTTGTTCAAAACACCATCATACATTTGTATGATGGTGTTCAGTGTGTTGTGGATTTCCTTCTACACAGTCCAACATTCACGGACATCTGTATGGTGTACGTCTACACAATCCTAAATTTGTTCAAAACAGCATCATAAAATTGTATGATGATGTTCAAGTTTGTGGTGGATTTCCATCTACAGTCCAACATTCATGGACATTTGTATGATGAACTATGATGGGAAGGATAATGTTGGCTGCTGTTCAAGTTTGTTGGGAAAACCGTCCACACGATCAAACATGTACATTTGTCCATGAACATCATTATACAAATGTAGGATGATGTTTTGAACTAGGCGAACACAGACGAATAAAGTTAGATTCATACTTCTCCGTTTGGGGCTTTGTGCTTGTCCGTTCCCTATGTTTACTGATGTTTACAATGTATGTGTGTTACCACCAGAAAAATTACTTTTTCTACCATGGATTCACCATTGCTCACATAGGAAACGGACAAGCATAAAACACAAAATGCAAAGTATGAATTGGCCTTTCGGCTCGGACATATTTAGCGGAACCTTATTTGGGTCGTAGCCAAATTGGCTGTGACCAGGATATCGCAGTGCCCCTGTGTGCGGCAGCAATAAATATGTATCAAACCGATTGGATTTTAAAAAGTATGGCAGAGCCGTGCTGCGCAGCCAGGAATGGCCGTGCTATCAGGCGCACACTGCGAATTTTCGTGGCTCTGCCATTTCAAATAAGGCTGTGCCAAATAGAGTTGTCCTCTGAACGGAACAGTTCAATGTTCCAACTGTGCCAGATTATAAGGGTATTGTAGACTAATCCCCCCTAATGAAATGCCTCAACAACCATAGCGAAACTGACGCCAATTAAAATGCTTTACATGCAGTTACAAGCCAGCTGGAAATCATGGGTGATCAACATTGAGTTGTTCAAATTGGCCAAATGACTGCATTGCCAATAGAAAAACTATGTATATTTACTAGTGGATTATCGTTACAATGAACTGTGCTGGGAACGTTCCAGGCATTGTTTGATTGTGGTGCGCTCAGAACAGTTCCGATAAGAACACTCGGGAGCAGAACAGTTACTGTGCCGGTGTGAAAGGAATCGAAGTCCCCTGGAATCAAAGTCTGGTCTTATTGTTCAGCGAGGGATTAGAATATATGGCCGGAGAGACCATGACCATTCAAATATAACCTTACAATAGCGGGCAATTGTTTTGCGGATCTGCATTCCTAGGATGCTGATTCCTGTCACACCGCCAGGTGTCATGGATGGAAGGTCTGACCGCGTTACTCCTGCGGAAATTATCGCATATCAGGAGGATGCAGTTCTCGAATTTGGAAATGATCCCTTCAGAATTGCTGCGAGACTTGGCGGTGAATTCAATCTGACATACCATGCCCGTCGAATACGCATCAGAGAATATTAACCCCATTCGTAACAGCTTTAAAAGTGAGTGTCCGCCGCAGAATAGCCAAGGNGGGGGGGGGGGGGCATACGCCCCCTATTTTTGGCAGAGCAGTTATTTTTTTAGCAAAAAAATTTTAAAATCACATAAAAATTCAAGTATTTTGCTCTCAGATGCCAGGAAATGCATCTAAAAGCACTTAAAATTGTCAAATTTTTATGGGGGAGGGCCCCCCAGACCGGCCCCCGTTTGGGCTTCCTGCTTTCGGTGCTCACCACCTCCGTCGGGCGACGTAGAGCTACGCCCCACTTTCTGTCAATCCTGGATCCAGCCCTGATAGCAGCAAGAGATCGCGTGGGTGATCACCTACCTCCAGTCCAGATCCCGTGAGAAGGGATGACAGATTGGCTTATAATTTTGAAAATTTGAGAAACCCAGAACTACATTATGTTTGCAGGTTACAAACCCGAGCTGGTTGTTTCTAGCCATGCCCCTCAATCCGTCATTCAACAATTAAGTGGATACTTTTTACAGGGAGATACTCTTTACTGTTACACCGGTAATACTTCACTATTTGCACGTGACTGGACTCTGAATAATTGATACAATGTGTGTGTAACAGAACCCACTTTAACGACCTCATGGTTCATTCCTAATCTTATTAATAGCCAAGTGCAAACAAGCGTTACACGACCTATTAGTTAGTGGTGAAAGACCTATTATGTAATTCCATGGTCAGATTACATTGAGCAGTTGGAACTCTGGAACAGTCCCGTTCAGAGGACAACTCTAATACGAACGACTCCATTCGTCTGTTTGCAGTTCTTCAGTGAAGGAATGATGTTCCGCTGTGAATGACAGAGTACGCATTGAATGGCTTGCCATAGTACTCACAATTAACATTCATAATGATGTCGGTTTCAGTGGTAAATTCATGCCCCCTCAAGTCATAGATTGACGTGCATCTAACTTTGGCGCCGTCCATCACCTTTGTTGCTGTTATGAATGCGTTACTGATGCTGATCCTTCCACCATATGCCCCTTTCCTGTACTCTGTAAATGATGCTCCAGTTGTCATGTTCGACCACGTTGATCCCATGTATAAAGACCACTTTATGTTGCTTATAGGGTTACTCTCATCTGTCTGGCATCGAAACATTTTCACCTGACCAGTCTGGACGGCAGCAGTTGGGTTATTGGTGAAAAACACCTTGGTATTTGAAACTGGAAAAGAAACGGTTGCATTTTAAGGTGGCGGGATACCTAACCATGCTAACGCTCAAAATTAAATGAAATGGTCCATGGACCATGTGCTCACCTGGGTGAAAGTACATGTACCAGAACGAACAACAAGTGTTAAGTCAACATGTTCCAGGGAAACATTATAATGGGTTAGAACTTCCTTTGTGGTGTTGTTCATTATGATTTCTCAGCCACCCAAATAAGGGGGTCAAAATGGCGTATTTTCATCCGGGACCAATTTCGGACCCTCCTAGAATAATAATCACGGCTTGGATCAAGCCAAAATTGCTTCTGCCTAGAGTCCCTTCCTCATATATTGTGAATAAAATGCTTTCATAGCCGTTTGACAGCAGAGTGATCAAGGAGCGTTTGAAAAATGGGGAAGAAGAAAAAGAGCCAGTTCAAAATTCAATTTTGATTCGGCTGCATCTTGAAAAGAGGAATTTCTATCTCCTTTCTGATAGCATATTCTGAAAACCTAGGCCAGAATACCCTACTCTAGCCAAAATCGGACAAGTGTCATCGAGTCTCAAAGCCCCGGATGCTATCTGAGCTGCTGCCAGTCGCTCCTTTGTTGTACGCCGTCAGAGTATGACGACTGATTGGATGCTCCTACATGTGTAGTTTTACCAAGCGCCGGATCAATTGCTTTCAGTCGCAAGTGCGATGTATTCAAGAATTAACGGTGTGAGTTCCTACTTCTGGTGATACCCACAAGTAACGGTGTATGTTCTTGAGTATGATTTCTTTGTCAAAGCGGGATATCCAGGAACTGTTGCTTCACAATAGTACTGAGCCTGGTTGTCTTCTTTAGCCATCACCCTCTTCTGACCTTGAGTGACCTCCACTGGTGTACCTCCTGACCTCTTGATGTAGACCTTCAGGATCGTGGTGGACATGCCTCCTCTTGCCGTACAGGTGAAGACGTCTTTGTCTCCAATATATGAAGAGTCCTTCCCTGATGATACAAAAACATGGTCCGGCGGATCTGCAATAACGAGAGTAATACTACAGACGTGAATTTCATTCACTTCTGGGGTCTCTACTAGAAAGTGCCTGAGGAAGACCCCGCGGGTTGGGGTGGAAAATTTTCAAGATTTGGAGACGGCTTTATGTTCACTACTGCCCTGCAAACAACAGCTAAGGTAAATCTTATAGACTTAAACCTTAGAGTTAAAGAAGCTTCTAGAATGGCCCATAGCCTGCAAATATATCCAAAATAGTGGCCTGATACGTACTTCAAGGAATCAAGCTGTAGCTTTCAGCACAAATTGAAAAAACTGTTGGCCTAGGTAGCGCTCTTGTACTCAGATATACAGCATGGTACATCAGAGGAATTTTAAGCAATTTTTGAACTCAATACACTTAAAGCCACACAGCTGTATAATACAGCTGTGTGGCTTTAAGTGCCACTGTATGTATGAGGTATGTTTCAGTATCGCTCCTCTGGCATCCTGAGAATATCAGGCGTTCTTACTGCTCGCTCCCTTCGTCACCGCAGACAAACCCCTGAGGACATCCGCCTGATTTGCTGGGGTATTTGGCGCACAAGAAAATGCGCCCAATCAGCGAACGCCATTTCTGAGTCACCTTAAGATGGCAGGCATTACACGTAGATTGTATCGTAGTGTCACGCACAACACAGTGCTGAAGTACCTCAGCTTCCCCACCTCACCCTAACTAGAGATCGGTTACACGTATACATGTATAACGGCGCTTGTAATATTCACAGCCAAGCAGCTGACATTGGTTGTGCTGACCCATGCCGACCATTAACCTATTTACACCGCTCGATTCAACTTAAGTTGAGTTCAGCCTATCCTACATTCATCGCACAGAATGTATATCATTCTCAGGCCACACGTCGCCAAACAGATACGCAGCTTGAGTTATTTCATGTTGACCTGCTGGGTCAGCTCTGTTCAAACCTGCATAGTTCATGTGTATCAATCACCGGCCTAGTTGGGATGAGATGGTGGGGATGAACATTTGCTGGAACGGCTTTGATACTCCACGGATTCCGGCGAATGTCGGCAGGGGTTTGTGTGAGCGGATGAAGAGGAGCGAGGTAAAAACCCCTGCTGTGGAAGGATGCTCCTCTGGCGGCAGCGTCAGGAACCAAATTGCGATAGGCCTATTAAAGACTGGTGTTCTGTCCATTCCACACACAGCCAGTCATACCAGTTAGGCTAGACTGACTCTATGACGAAGCCTTAGCTGACACAACCAGGGATGCGCGAAATCCTAGGCAGCAATGAATGACTCGTTGAACACGATCTGTACACTTACAGTAAACGGTAAGTGTCTTATTACTGCTAGACGCCGACCCCACTCCATTCCCTGCGACACATTTGTAGACCCCATTACTCTCCTTCCTCGCGATGAAGTCATACGTTAAAGATGTCGACTGTCTCTTATTATCCTTGTACCAGTCATACTTATCACCAGGTGGTGAGGCCACACACTTCAGGTTCACCAGTGTCCCATGCAGCTGTGTTCCGGAAGGAAACCCGGTGATCTGAGGTTTGCCTGGTGGGACTGAAAGTGAAAACATCTTCTGCAAAATTTATCGTTCAGCAAGGGATATACATGTACCCTCTAAAGTACACCTAAAAACCACCTCCCAAAAAATTGCACAGCATTTCTACTCAAAAATTCTCACAGAAATAAAACAACCATACTAGAATATAGGCCCTAACTACGTGTCAAATTTCAAACATATTGCTTATGCAACAACAGAGATACAGTTCACTGCAAAATATTGCCAGACATACACGGACCAAGCCAGACAGTGTTGAAAATAAGGGTCACCTTGTGACCAACAATTCGGAAAATCAAGCTGAGATCATTCATTCAGAGAAAGCATGAATACCTTGGACTTTTATCTTCCACGGCCTGCCTGTGCAGGTTAAGCCGCTATCACTACAAATCCAGTAACCAGAATCTGAAGTCTGAGCATTAGTAACTTGGAGGTGGAAGCGCAGAGTTGCTGCAGATCCTGGTGGGTAGCAGGTAATCCAGCTGTAGCGCGAGTTAGTTGGAGTGCTACATCCTGTTTTGCTCGATGTTGCAACAGTAACAGCAGTAGACAAAACGTCGCTCTTTTTCATCCATCGCAGAGTGGACCCACTTGGCTTCAGGATGTTACAGCCGAGAGTGAAATTGCTTCCAACGGCAGGTGTTTTCGATGATACACCGCCGGAGAAATGAGAACCTGAAAACAATAGACTCAATCTGAAATTCAGACACGCAACTTAAAGTCACAGATTATTACTGAAGTGTACAGAATACATGTACATAAACAGATACATTTTGCTTTTTGTTTTATCAAATTCTGATGAGTAGTTTGTGAAAATGCCAGTGCTATTTTCCTACAACCAGTCAGCTTCGAAAATGCTTATTTATGCGTGATGTCATTGCAGCGATAAATGAAATCAAATCTGAGCCTTCCAGTGTTATGTGGAGATAAAGTTCATTTTCATTTAAATATATTCAGCCTATTAATCAACAAATTTCTGACTTGATTTTCTCACATGAACAGTTGCGTTGTCCATTTCAGCACTAAAGTGCATGCTTATTATGCAAATTCCTGCAATGACGTCATCAAATTAGGCCCAACATTCTCCTCTATCTATAAATCCGTTGAATATGTTACAACTTATTAACAGTTGGAATTTTTCAATGGAACAAAAATCATCTTGATCAGCATTATATTCTAACTTTCTAACTTTCTAAAGTTGTGAAAAAGTACCCGCCATTTCAAGACAGCGATAACAAGCAGATTGAACATGTTGAACTGCAGCTGTCTCGCCTTCCGGACTCCGAGTCCAATGAAAGTTACAGTGTACGTATTCTCTATGGGTTGTAGGAGTTTCAAAACACACGAATAGTTTTGTTGGTTCGCTATGGAGCTGCTTGGAGTGCTAGCTGCGGCCATATGGACCCCTATTTTCACACCAGTTTTCCAAGGCATTTGTATGACGTAATCGGCCTTACTTTGCGGTGTTTTAACGTCATGTGCGTTTGGTGATAGCCGACAATTACTAGCTTTCGATCTGATAGCTGGGCAAAATACGAACAAACGTCAGGAAAGGTACAAATTTCGGCGATTTCTAAATCTATTTTTAGACATTTTCTTGGCGGGGTCAGACGGGGGTCTGGGCGGTAGATAAAGTGGTGTTTAAAACGTTTGTAAACTGTACAGAAAAATGTAAATACATATTATGTTATGTTATGTTATGTTATGTTCAAACGGGTGAGCACATGGTCCATGGACCATTTCATTATATCCTTCAGTCTTCCACCTCAATATTTATTTAAATATCTTTTTCTTTCTCTCTCTCTCAAAAATAATGTAAACCGCATCAGAATCGCTGACAATATCACAGAATTTTCTGTTTTCTTGTCATCGTCCACCACCACGATCATGACGATTCGTCAGTCAGCGCCACCGTCGGGTGGTGAGTTCAGAAACTACGTTGTCATCAAACCACTGGTTCCATGGGCGTCCGAGGGTGGCGCTGATTGAAGAATCGTGGTGGTGGACGATGATAAAAAACATTCTCAGCGATTCTGATGCGGTTTACATTCTTTTTTGAGAGAAAGATAAAGAAAAAGATGTTTTAACCCTCTAGAGCCCACGGGGTCACCCAAGACCCCGGTTTTTGGACGATGATAAAATTAGGAACAGTTGCAGGTAGAATGAAAAGACAGTTCATAACAGTGTTGAATAGCAACTGAGCTACCATAAACACCCAATGGATCATCCATGACCCTCATCACGGTGTACAATCAACCCTGCCGTACAGCTGCGGGAGAAAGTTCCGGTCACATACGCTTGGCAAAGCTGAGATTCCAAATTACTATAAATACCATTGCTAAGGGCAAAATGATAGCCCTAGGTGAATGAATACACTATAAAAGGCATGCTGCTGCAATATCTTCCAGAAATTCGCAGGAGAACGCATCGAAAATCAGCAATTTCAAAATGAACTGTACGGCTGCGGGAGAATTAGACTTCTCCCGCAGCCGTACAGTTCATTTTGAAACTGCCGATTTTCGATGCGTTCTCCTGCGAATTTCTTGAAGATATTGCAGCTGCTAGGCTTTTTTTAGTGTATTCATTAGCCTAGGGTTATCATTTTGCCCTTAGCAATGGTATTTATAGTAATTTGGAATCTCAGCTTTGCCAAGCGTATGTGACCGGAACGTTCTCCCGCAGCTGTACGGCATGGTTGATTGTACACCGTGCTCATTAGTTTGAAGAAAAATCGCCTGATGGCTCACTGGACTGACAGTAAAATTTACCAGTATGACCCATGGGGTCATGTGTGACCCATGGCCATAACTTGATTACCGATTTTCCTATCAACAGTCTGAGGGTCATATACGGAACATTGGTCTTTGAAGGCAGATTTTGTTAGGGTATGAAGTTTCTCTGTGAATAACTAGTAGGCTCTACTCGAAACTGATAATGAAGCTGCCAAGGGGTCACATGTGACCCACCCCAAAAACATGTCCACTGGGAGAAATATTTCCAAATTGTTGTTGATTTGCAATAAGGAGCTCAAAATAACTTGAATAACATAAATGTTCAGTTTCCCTCACTGCTAGAAGTATGTGTGGGCTCTAGAGGGTTAAATAAACATTGAGGTGGAAGACTGTACAATAACAGTACAAAAGGGGTGGTGGACGGTGGAGGACGGTGGTAGATGGTAATTAGCATGACCCTTCATGGGCAGATTTCGTCATTTTTCTACCCGTCAGTAGCGGGCCTATTTCACATAAATGTACCGTATTCGTACCACTCCTTCTTATTTTGCAGCAACCCACCCACCTAAAAAATCTTTTAGAAGACCATGTTCACAGCTTCAGAACAATATCAGGTTTGCGTGGGTAAATCACTGCATTTTAGGTGGGCAGATGCTATGGGCCTACCGGTATTTGTGAGGCGGTCTAGGAAGGTCTGCTCTGATGTCGCTGAATGATCAACAAAGGCTGTCACATTGGCTGATATATTTATTAAAGCTGGTAAGTGCTTTTAGTTTTGTAGTACATACATTGAACACAGCTGTGCAAATCTTACGTAAAGGCATTTGCTAACTTTTATGAATACCAGCCATTGCCTGTGCATTGATCTGCTAGTATTTACCAGTTACGTAGTAGTAGGCCTACATTTCAACAACTGAACGTAGTAGGCCTACATTTCAACAACTGAAATCTGCGGGTTCCATGGCCAATTAACATTTCCCTCAAATGCGACATCCGGGTTTTCCCATGCCGCCTCACAAGCATCTTGCCTGGATTTTCAGACAGAATTAGGCCCAATTGTGATTTCTTTGAAAAACTGGTCAATGAGGCTTTCATGAAAATCAAGAATAGGCACTTACATGGTTCATAAACATAGACATCTTCCCATTCGCTGTCTCTTGTTCCAGCAGAATTATTCGCTCGGCACATGTACTTTCCACTCACGTACTCAGGCTGACCACCCTTGTAAAACACATGCTTTTCCGTGACTGGACGAAACATGTACTGCCAACTTGTACCAATAGGTCCTTTACTCTCCCAGTCCTCTACACCTTTATTTGTTGAATACTTATACCATTTGTATGTGATCCTCGCACCAGATTGAGATGCTTCACAGGTGAGTACAAGTTCCGATCCGACGGTAGCAGCAGTGTTAGTTCTCCACACCACTGGAGTTTTGGGTGGAACTGAAAAGAAAAGGAGACCACAGTATGTAATCTTTATTTTCATCGGTATAATGACGAAGATTAAAAACATGAGCTCATGAGCTCTTCAACCGATATCTAACACATAAATATATGAAGATAACAATTATTTAGAAAGCTTTGTCAGTGAAAGTACACAAAATAGACATACATGTACAGTCTTGTTCGTATTAATATCAACACCGATTATCTCAAATATCTCATAAACCATCAAACCAATTTAAATGCGGTTTTCTGCATAAAGTCAGAAATCTTGTTGACCACAACTGGGCATCAATGTTTTTGCACAAGATTCACTTCTTCATTGCATAATCTGTCGTTGAAAAAAGGTCCAAAAAAACTTTTTTGTTTCTGGATTTTTCACCAAAATTCCTTTGCTAGAATGAAGTTATGCCAAAATAAAGGTGATTCAGCAAGTTACTGTCAAAATCGGCCATTTAGTTTTTGAAAAATTGACGTTTTTGTAAAGCTGTGTCAACACCACTTGTCTTCCACTGCCAACATTTACTTATGAGACGGTCCGTACATAATAATGCAAACCATACTTCATGTCCCTTGTGTAGGCCGTCAGTGCATACAAAATCCATAGATCTATAGAACAGCGCTGAGTCCTATGTGGCAAAAAGTGTTACATAATAATTTTTCAAGTGTGTGGCAGGCTTTAGTGACCAATTCATGCACTGGTTAACTTCAAACAAAGATGACAAAGGCTACAAAGTTCGTTCTCAATGCCTGTTACTTTTTGCAATACAATGTCATGAATAACCAGTACAGGTCACAACATTTATCTGTGCCTAGTGACCCATGCATGGTGTATGGTTTGCATTATTATGTAGGGACCGTCTCATAAGTTGTTGGTAGTGGAACACAAGTGGTGTTGATATAGCTTTTCAAAAACGTCAATTTCTCAAAAACTAAACGACATATTTTGGCAGTAACTTGCTAAATCACCGTTATTTTGGCATAACTTCATTCTAGCAAAGGAATTTTGGTGAAAAATCCAGAAACAAAAAAGTTTTTTTTTGGACCTTTTTTCAATGACAGATTACGCAATGAAGAAGTGAATCTTGTGCAAAAACATTGATGCCCAGTTGTAGTCAACAAGATTTCTGACTTTATGCAGAAAACCGCATTTAAATTGGTTTGATGGTTTATGAGATATTTGAGACAATCGGTGTTGATATTAATACGAACAAGACTGTACATTATCAGTAAAGAGTTTTAAGGCACATTTAAGAGAGAGCACAAATTGACACAACAAATAAAAAAAAATTAAATTTAACTATTTACATGTCTACACATGAATTATGTACTTGTCTCGCTACACATAGCACATTTGCACTGTACACCATTCCAAGTATTTATAAGTGACTTGAATTCGTTAAAATTTCCAGACTCTCTAATTTTGCACTGAGGTAGACTGTTCCAAAGAGAAGGCAAGCACAAAAATCGACACACAATATGATAAAGTATATAAAGTCTATTTCCAGAATATTTAGCAAATTTTCGACCCCAACCGGGGTCTTCTTCAGGCTGGAACTTTACAATCTGAAACTCTAGAAAAGACTGAGCTAGACTGTTCCATAAAGTAGAGGTAGATTGTTCCATAAAGTTTCACCATATCTCTCGAAACTATTCTTGCCATATCTAATATTTTTTACGGTTGGGATATTTACATTTTTATTTCTGAGACTATATCCTTGTTTACTAAAGCCAGGCGCACGCAGACGAATAACGCTCAGATGTATTTGACGCAGCGGTATTTGAAACAGCTGAGACAGGAAATGTGCGCTTGAGGTCTGAGCCATATTCCTGCCTGTGCCGTGCTCTGCCATATTTTGTGAATCCAGACCGTCATTGGCACAGACTCGGTTTGCTGCTGCGTGTGCCTCGTGGCTCAGCACTATTCACCGACCATCCTAAAGGGCGGCGCACACGTGCGACTAAAATGGGGGCGACTACCGATGCAACTTTACTACGTCGCATGCGATAATTACCTTTGAGGTCGATCAGTGATGTTATCTGCGACATAGATCTTCCAAGGAAGCATTTGTCGCAAACAAGGCAACAAAAACTAAAAGGAACTAAAAATATGTTCAGTCGCTGCTGTGGTCGCAAGGCCGGTCGCCTAGAAAATTGCTTGAAAAATCGCACTGGTGTGCGCCACCCTTTAGTGTGACTTGAGACGCGATCAATCACATAGCATCTTGAAATAAACGCGACTTCAAAATGGTTCGGTTTATTGCCGCCTATTTCCTTAACCCTAACCTCGACAGATTTTAAAAGTGTATATAATCCTTGAAATGTTTGTCTAGGACGAGATTGCCAACGTGCACAAAGAAAACATCAGTTGAACAGTAAGACGTAAATTTACACTTACCTAGGGCGAGATGGACGTTAGACAATAACGTCATGAAATTGCAGAAAAAGCTAAAATGGTGATAAAAATCATGAAGTCATGTCTGGTAATCTACATTCCTCTATTCATACAATGTAAAATAATGTAGGTTTTTGGTATTTTTGTTATGATTTTTTGTATTTTTAAAAACATTTTGGGTCGTTTCTTTTGAAACGTTTCAATGTTTACATACTACCCACCGGAATGCGTCTGAATCAATCAAAAGATTACAGCTGTCATGTCTGTGGAGGTAACAAAGATGCCCCGATAGGACCGCGGTGGTAGAACTGTCAGATTTCGTATTTCCGCATTCCATTGGGTCGCGCGAAGATTGCACCGGACTTTAACTCATAGGCAAGACTGATACTATGTTGAAAGCTTCGCTGACAGAAATCTTTTTCGAGATGTCTACTTCATTCAAATATGACAAAGGTTGACCAGCAAAAATAAAAAGTGAAGTAAAACTCACCAAGGAGATGGACGTGAGACACTAATGTCATGAATGTCACCAAGAAATATACTCTGAGAAGGCGCCTGTTGGCCATATTTCTGACTGTCTTGACATCTGACTTGGTATGGGTTCGGTTAGCTTTGTTATACAATATATATATACCCTTATATATTTTATATTTTTGAATACAAAAATAGGTCACACTTTGTGTGGAGATAAAATTGCGAAAACCTACCAGGAAGTTCAAAGATTCCTGAAAAAATCTTTTGTCCAGTTTAGTTTACCTGATTGTAGTGTAGTAGGCCTATAACAATACAGTATGCTTTCCTTCCTTTTATGATCCCAAAAGCGTCTGTTTAGTTGTATATCTCGGCTGAGTGTAAAACAGGGCTCCCGCGGATCCTTAAAAAGCATTAAAAGTCAGGAATTTTTGTTTTTCAGAATTAAGGCATTAAAAAGCCTTAAATATAGATTTTTTTTCCCTCAGTGGCCTTAAAAAGGCCTTAAATTTGATGTTCTTCAGTTTTGCATTTTCATTAAACCGTTTCCCCTTCCTAACGACGTTTTTATTCATATCAGTTGAAAACCGCCCTGTTGTGAAATTCGGGATCCCGCCCTCAGCGCTAACCTTTATGTGTTCTTTACAACATTCAATATTTACCGAAAGTTGCACAACCTACATGAAAACTCCTGACAACTTGGCCTTAAATTTTTCCTGGGCTGGCCTTAAAAAGCCTTAAAAAGGCCTTAATTTTGCTCACCAAAAAGCTGCAGAAACCATGTAAAACTGTGGTCATATCACCATATTGGATTGATATTATCATAAAGACATCAAACCCTAAAGGTTTCACTTCTGGTTTGCGACATTCTGAGAAAAACGTGATACCCAAAGAAATTTTCAATGAAACTTCTTCCAATTGTTTTATACGATAGCTATGGGTCTTCTCCATGATGTGTGAAAATTCCATACGACTCCATTCAGTAGTTCTGGTGATATGGAACATTTTGCAGACAGTACCCTCGCACACAATGTGTCTCTCGGGTGATGTGTTATACATTTAGATAGGCTACTGTATGTACAGGGATGTGACCAACAAGTTTATCCACCCTGGCACTTTCATGAATTGGTCGTTCTTCACAAATTTGGGCTCAGGGCTAGTGGATTGTTGTATGCTACGGCCACCAACCCAAATTTGGTTAGAAATATTATTTTAACATGAAAATTTGTGTGATAAGAGCCATCTGGTGAGAAAAACTGGAACTCATCGGACAGGATACAGAGTGTGCTCAAGTGGTTCCTTTAAGGGTTTGATGTCTTCATGATATTATCAATTCAATATGCTGATACGGTTAAATCATAACCCCTTTTACACTGCTCGGTCCCATGGCCGACCAAGCACAGTTCAGTACACTTTTCGCCAAGTGTTAACGGGTCAAGCAGGTGCGACAGGAATCAACGTCCTAGGAATGCAGCTCCGCCAAACAATAGCCCGCTACTGTAAGGGTATATTCAAATGGCCATGGTCTCTCTTGTAGCCATATATATTCTAATCCCTCGCTGAACAATAAGAGTGGAGTTTTATTCCAGGGGTACATTGATCCCTGTCACACCTGCTTGTCCCGGTGTAGTAGAATCTAATGCCCCCGTCTTCCTGATGTCCCCCTGCATTGTTTGTCACTGTATTAAATGTTTGAACTCTCCAAAGTTGGCCAATGAGACTTGGTGGGCTCAGTTGGCTCGGTTGGTTCTTGGTGGGCTAAGTTGGCTCGGTTGGTTCTTGGTGGGCTAAGTTGGCTCGGTTGGCTCTTGGTGGGCTAAGTTGGCTCAGTTGTTTATTGCAGTGTAAACGGGCCTGTCCCGCTTGAATTTGAAAGCGAGCTCTGTCCGTGCCGAGCTCAGCATGCTGGTGTAAAAAGGGCTATACAAATTGCTCACAATATCAAATCTTCTGATTGGCATTTCATTACAGAACGTGGATGTTTCTGATTACAGGATTCGTTGTCATTTCAATGAGACGTTGGTTGGGGCTCAAATGATAGTAGGCTACTAGTGTTCAAAATGAAAAACACCAACTCAGTTCTTTCGTTTATTTTCTTCAGTTTTATTTCCTACATATAGTTTCTGAATTCCTACACCTTTCATACATTCAAATTCACATTCTTACGTGTTTCCAACATGTACATCTAAAAGGCAGTTCTACACATTTCTTGCATTATTCGTTATTCTTACGTTTCTTACATTCTTTCTTACATTATTTTTCATAAGGGTGTACACACCTTTGGTTCACAACGATACACTTAAAACTTTAGAAGTTGGCCTAACACTTTTTTCCATTCTAAAGTTTTCCGTGGTGTCTCGTATGTTTCAAATGGATAATGCATTAGCCTCACTCTGAATGCAACAGTTTTGGTTACGCAACCAAGAACCCGGTCAGTGTTTCCAAAATGGCATCCACCACTTTGTTTCTTGTTTCGAGCATTCAGGGAGCAGTGTAAAGAATGTCGACGAGCTGGGTACTCAGTGACCTATCCCAACAAAGTTCTGTATAAGGAACAGGTGCGGATCCAAGGGGGGCGCACCCGCCACACGCCCCCCCTTTCGGCCAAAAAATCTTTAAAATCGACCGTGAAATTCACCACAGATTTCAATGTTTCTAGCACAGTGCACCCCCTCTTTACCGAAATCCTGGATCCGCCCCTGAGGAAAGTCTGTTGAAGGAAGCGAGGGGGTAGGCTACTATCTCATTTCGCCTCTTGCACCTTGCTGCGAACGCTGCACACGGATGTACACGATGTACATGTACATGTTAGCCGCTGCATCATGCAGTTGCTGTGTCTATAGCCTACAGAATCGTTTGCATCTGATGATGAAATCGAAGTCTAATTTATGTGATGAAAGTTACCACAAGTTCGCAGTTGTAAGGTCACAGACGTCTGGCATTGCCGAGGTCCAGCTTCTGTTGGTGATGGTCGGCATTGCTGACCACACAGCAGGCTGTTGATATCTTCGAATCAAAGTCCTGACACTGACGCTTTTGATATGATAATGTTGGAGGAACTACATGTACATTCCCAAAAAAGGGCCAACTGCATGCACAGAAAGTCCGATAGTGCTGTCGGTGCCTATCGGCGGTTTAGTTAGATGGGGAGATGCGTTATAACTAACTGCCGATAGGTGCTGGTAGCAGTATCGGACTTTCTATGCGGTCGGCCCTGGTCTCTGACCTAACATCCGTGATTTTGGTGTGTCATTTTAGGAGTTGAATCTAGGTATGCACATGCAGTTTGTGTGGATGGGACTCTAGCGCTAAGTCTGTGTTGGTAATAGATTTGGGACTGATGGAGTATTGATGATTCTGATGATTCTTCTGGTGCAGGAGTATTCTGCTAACAAAGTATACATGTACTATTAAAAGTCGATAGATACAAATACAGTGCCCAAAAAATGCACAAACATACTTCCTTTATACCCTCAATCCCAAACCACACGTATGAATGGATGGATCTTTTTCACAGGCAACACCAAGACCTCGTTTCGGTTCAGTAGTTCTTGCTGCAGAGCCATTTTTGGTTCAGCAATGTCAGAGGCCTTTATCAACCTTCCAGCGAACTGCAAATTCAAAATGATTAGGGCCTCGACTTTGCTTTACAAAATATGGTCTGGAGCTGAAACCAATGGACCGAATTGGGATATCTCGGTGTCTTCTTCCTTCTAGAAAGATTCTCCATCTATCACTATCAATAGTTTTTTTACTCTGGGTAGTCGAAGTATGCTTGTGCATGGACCACCTTGTATTATTATGAAAAAGGCCAACACGTTGTCGTCTTGAATAAACCACAACAGTGTTCACTGACCTCAGTGACATCGGTTGAGGTTGACCAAGGGATAAGGCCTACAATTCTTGATCTGTCTTAAAGACCTACATGCACCTGTTTTTGCAGCTTGTACAATCATTTGGCACAGAATTACAATGAAAGAGCTTTTTGTTTCGTGAAAAATATCCAACCGGTTAGAAAGTTGTGGTTGATTTTGTGAATGACTAAAATCAGATTGGTGTAAGACTGCCTCATTAAGTGATGTCACAGTAGGGAATTTGCATAATGAACATGTCATTTCCCTGGTTAGAGTGGCCTAGTAACCAAATTAAGCAATAGATGTGATGGGAAATTCAACAAAATGCAATTATCATGCAGAAACCATGCATCCAGCGTACTCTGCTTGGGTCAAATTGGAATGAATTTTTCCCTAGAATTATGTCACGAATAAATTAGCATATTTACATTGTTGAAGTCGTTCACAGTATGGTTTTTAGCTCAATGATTTTGACTGACAAAATCCTTGATATCTCGCTTACTACTAAACATAATTTCATGAAACAAACAGCAAAATGCAGTTCTGTCTGAATGCTGTACAAAGCTGAAAAAGAGTGAGAATTTATTTTTGCGGTGCATATAGGACTTTAAGCTCCATGACAGTCAAAGGGATAGACCAAGGGTACATGTACATGTTCTCTCACATGCTTCGAACGACGGTAGAGGGTTCGTAAATTTGTAGTTAAATAGGCTATCTCGCCTTATGTGCTAGAATTTAAAATGTCCCTTTAAAAACCTGTGAGACCTCACTCACGAAGCTCTCGTAACTTAGCGGAGGGCGTAAACCATTGTCCATTTGCGAACAACCTATTATTCACTATCAGCCTGCTTGGACTCTGCAGAGTGGACTCTTTAAATTCTCTTGCGTCTCAGTTCAGAGTAGGTCTGTTCGGCAATCACATCTGGCTGCAAAAGAAAAATAAGGATGTTTGTAGATACCCTCTATATTTTTGTAATATTTTAGCTCTATTGCATTTCAAAGATGGCTGCTAGGTCGTCATATTGAAAAGGGCCTTTGGCTCATCTCTCATACCACAAACAATGTTCTAACCTGGTATAATGTTTCCCTTCAACATATCGACTTGACACTTGTTGTTCATTCGTTTCACCCAGGTGAGCACATGGCCCATGGACCATTTCATTTATATATCGGGTGGTCCAGAAAAAACGATAACACTTTTCATTTGAAGGTTATTAAAAAAATATCAAAGCTATGACTGTCATATTTTTCACCAACAATCATATACATATTGTGCATCTTTCCTCAAAATTTCAGCTCCATAGGTTGATTGACATTGAAATGGCAACATTTTTGAAATTGTTGGTCAAAAAATGCAATGCCAGTCACGTCACATCTGACACCTAACATGCGGTGACATGTCTAGACTTAAAATGACCTGCCAATCTGTGTCAAATGCGAAAGTCCTTAGTCTTGGGCTTCTGTTGGCTCAGTCTAGATGTTTTCTCAAGAAAGGCACCATGTTTTTTTTAGTTAGGGAGATATAGCTGTGATTCAGGCGTGTTGGACTGAGAAAGGATGGGGAACTAGGAAAATTGTCACGGAGTTCCCTGGCAAGGGATGGAAAGTGGCTCAGTACGTCGACTTATTAATAATATAAAACGAACAGAGACTACTGAAAGAAAGGTTGGAAGTGGGAGACCACGGACTTCAGTCGCGTGCAGTTTCTGATGAAAATTGAGGTCACACTGACCATCTGTTCAGTTAAAAAAGGTCAGTGGAATTAGAAATAACTTTCGGCACTGCCTTTTTTGGCAACTAATTCTAAAAGTGCTGCTGTTCATGTGTCTTTCGACGTTTGAAGCTGAAATCTTCAGGAAAGGTGTATAATATCTGTGGCATTACGGCTACCAAATATAAGAATCATAGCTTTTATACTTTTTGAATAACCCTAATATGAAAAGTGTTATCGTTTTTTCTGGGCCACCCGATATTAGAATGATAGAGCCTAATGAGCCCAATTTCATTTTGTTTTCGAAGTGCTTACGTTCTCCGAGGTTAGTGTAGTGTAAAATGTCCTATGCTCTGTCTGAATACAGTCAGCTCTGCCTGTAGTTTCAATGTGTGCTGAAAACGAGGTCTTGATTCTTTGAAGCCCGTATCAGGTTAGTTTGGGGACCTTGAGGCCATGCAATCTCTACCTGCATTGTCCTAACACTCACTTAGATACCGTAAACTTCAATGCAGAAGGGATGGCTTTAATGTGAAACAATTTGCTTACCGTGATTTTTCGTTGAGCCTAGGAGTTCTTGGTATGTCGTATGCTTCAGCATAACAATCTAAAAATATAATGGAAAATATATCAGGCATCAGAGTTAAAGATAATACAGTGGAACCTCCCTTAACGGACACCTCTGCCAGGAGGACACCTCTCTAACATGTCTAATCAGGACACCAATGTTCAGTCCCAAACTGGTCATTTCTATTCATTTCAACCTCTGTAATCAGGACACCTCTCAATTAAGGACAGCATTTGTCAGTCCCGAAGGTGTCCTTAATAGAGAGGTTCCACTGTATATCCATGACTTCATTGTTTACATTCAATGTTTACAAAATGGTTGTTTACATTATAATATTTGGACCTTTGGGACATGCCAACCCAGCAAATTGAATACTTTCGGTATCAAAAGAATTTCTGGATTTCTAGTTGATATTCAAAACGTTACCATTTGCTTGGGACTCGCGGTTGGTCACACTCAATGTCCGAATAAATTTTATGTGGTCTTTTTGCCAAAACGTACCGTTATCTGATGCAGTGAAATTTATGTATTCGGGTCCCGTATCGCCCTGATGAAGGCCATCTTGGTTAATCTCGATCGGAGTGGCGTAATCGTTTTCTTCAACTGCAAAAAACATACACGGAATGGGATCCCCACCAATACCGTCTTCGTATGATGGTGGTACAATCCTTCCATCTCTACCATGAGCACCGGATGTTGGCGTCGTTACCCGGAAGTAATGAAGTTTCAATTCCATTTCCAAGCGTCAAATAGTCTCGCACACAGCAGTATTTATTTAATTTCTGTATGTCAGGGCCTGATAATGCCTCGGCCTAGGCCCTGACACCTTTATACATTGTATTTAATTTTCTTTCTTTAATAAATCTTCTTAAACCAAACACAGCAGAATAAACCACCATGCATTCTTCCATCCCGAATACGATGCTGCGTTGTGCTCAACTAAATTTCCAATTCAGCTATGATGCCGTCATTCCCATTTATAGACTGACCAATCAGAGACAATCCGGGTACGAGGTTAATTATGTAGGACAACCTCGCACCAATCGATACCTGCTTCTGATTGGTCAAGACAACAGACTTTTGAAATAGAATTTGAAATGGACACCCTGCCAACTTCCGGGGTCAAGGTAGAGATGAGAGCATCATTAGTGCACATTAAAACTTTTCGTCTGCGTGCAGGGTGCACTGACGTTGTTTCTAAGTTGTAATCGTAACTAAGTTGTAATCGAACTAAACCTACATGTTCCCTCGAATGCTGGGTTGTTTGTAGACACCGGGCTCTCTCCCACATGGTTTTCTTCTGAATTCTCGAGCACTGGAGGACTTTGGTCCCTTTTTGAACCTATAAGGAAAGGAGACAGCCGTGGTGGTCAACAGAGCCATGGGGACAATAAGGGACCCACACAACTTTTTATCACGACAGGCGGCGCTGGGAGCTTTGTCACCGAAGTTGTAAAAAACAGAGCAAAATTTTGCGCCCGCCGTCCGAACTTGTGCAACATGGACAAGACGCGGAAAAAAGACATAACGGCTCAACTCTCATTATTTGGGGCGTATCCGATTTGGCTGAGAAAGAATAGAGCTTCGCCGCAGTGTGAGTAAAGTATCATACGGGTTATTTTCATGCCAGAAATAAATGGAAAAAATAACGTAACAAAAACGACATTGGTCACAACGCTCACAGCGACGCCTTGTGGTGCTAGTACAGCGCTGTCCTCATTGGATTTTGGTAATGGAAGAGCCATGCAGCGCAGGCAGAAATATGGCCCAGACATCAAGGCACACTGCTGAGCTTCGTGTCTCCTCTCAGCCATTTTAAATATGGCTGTGCCAAATACATCTTAGTGTTGTTTGTCTGTGTGCGCGAGCTGAATTCTTAGAGTTTTCGCGAAACCCCTGAAACGCCGACTCGATCGTCTATCCTATTGTTCGCTGCTCTCTTTGTGGCATCGAACCATGGGATTGGCATTCACGCTGGCGTTTTTTGGGCTTTGTGAAACTCTACAGGGTGGGCCAGAGAAAGTGTCCCTCGAACAATAGCATTTCTGTTGTTCCCCTATTGTTCGAGGGACACTTTCTCTGGCCCACCATAATGTTTACGAAAAGCCCACGAAATGCCAAACACGAATGTCTATCCTTTTGTTCGGTGTTCTCTTCGTGGCATCGAACATAATGGGATTGGCGTTTTGTGAGCTTTGCGAAAACTCTCTAGCTTTCGTCCTTACCTGAGAAACAAGCCTTGTTCGTTAGTCTGTAGTGTATGATAAACGCAAAAAGTCCGACGAAGAGCATGTTGGGTATAATTATGCCTATTACCATCCCAATGTTGTAACTGCCTCCTTCGGTATTTGCTGCAATGGAATAAGGCATCATACTAATCTTTAAAATAAGCCCTCTTTCCATGACGGACATCGCTTCTATAGGTAGGCCAATACAGACGAATAACGCTCAGAGACATTGCGGAGCCCTGTTTGGTTCGTTGCCGAATTGGATGAGAACAGCACCACTTTGTACGGCGGCAAAAAAATAATATCAAACCAATTGGGTTTTAAAAAGTATGGCACAGCCAGAAATGGCAGGCGCACACTGCGAATTTTCGTGGCTCAGCCATTTCAAGTAAGGTTGTGCCAATGCAGTTATACGACTCCATTTGTCTGTTTGCTGTCCTTCAGTGAAGGAATGATGTTCCGCCGTCAATGACTTAGAGAACGGTGTGCATAGACAAGAGCAATGCAGAGCATGGCATATGCCCCACACGTTTGTTAAGTTGGTTTTTCCTTAAAGCTGACGTGAACGAACAAAAAGCCCCCATGCGACGAGCAATCTTTCTCTAGTCACCCCAACATGCATACAAAAAATCAATGGACAGACAGTTTTCTCTTGAATGATCGGAAATGGGAAAGTTAACGGATGGATGCCGACAATGGATGGACGGACGTAACAGGTGACGACATAATGCCCTCTTCTGTTGAAGCGGGGGCATAAAAAATGTACTGCGCCTAAACAGATTTACTGATGCCCACGCCACTCGAGGTGTACTCACAATTAACATTCAACACGATATCGGTGTGCGTGGTAAATTCATGCCCCCTCAAACCATAGATTGACGTGCATCTAACTTTGGCGCCGTCCATCGCCTTTGTTGCTGATATGAATGCGTTACTGCTGCTGATCATTCCACCATATGCCCCATTTCTCTCCCCTGGAAATGCTAATCCAGTTGTCCTGTTCGACCACGTTGATCCCATGTACAAAGACCACTCGATGTTGCTTGTAGGGTTACTCTCATCCGTCTCACATTCAAACCTTTCCATCTGACCAATCTCAACGGCAGCAGTTGGCTTATTGACAAAGAACACCTTGGTATTTGAAACTGAAAAAGAAACGGTACCATTTTTAGCTCACTGGGGTGAGCTATTACAATGGTGCAGCGTCCGTCGTCGTCCGTTAGCAGGGCACGTTTCGTAACTGCTGAAGCTATTGATCTGAAACTTGGTACATATATACCCCTAGGTCAGATGACCCACCACACCAAGTTCCGGTCCCATTCGACTCTCAGTTTGGCCACCAGGTGGCGGAAACCAAAAACACAAAAAGTGCAATAACTCCTGAACTAATGACTGTATCATCTCCAAATTTTTATCATAGGTGTAGCTAATAAGGATACATAACATATATAACGGGTTTTTGATTTGACCTACTTTTCAAGGTCACAGAGGTCAAAGTTCGACAAAAGTGACGAACCTGCCACAATTGGTCATTATTTCACCGAGCGACTTCATATCTTGCATAAACATGCATTGGAGGGGTACCTTTAAAAATACCAAGTTTCGGCCCGATTGGACATCCAGTATGGCCGCCAGGTGGCGTAACCTGAAAATCAAGTAAGTGCTATTACTCGGGAACGGCTTGACGCAGAGTGCTCAAATTTGATATTTACCTCCATCTAGATGACCTTTATATGCATGTCAAATTTCGGCCTGATTTGACTTCAAACATGGCCACCAGGTGGCATAACCCAAAAATCATCAATGTGCGGTAACTCAGGAACGCCTTAACCCAAAGTGCTCCAATGTGCTATGTGGCCCCCTGCAGATGACCGTTATGTCCCTGTGAAGTTTCGGCCCGATCAGACATCCAATATGGCCGCCAGGTGGCATAACCCAAAAATAATCAAAGTGCAGTAACTCAGGAACGACTTGACCCAAAGCGCTCCAATGTGCTATGTGGCCCCCTGCAGATGACCTTTATGTGCATGTGAAGTTCCAGCCGGATCGGACATCCAATATGACCGCCAGGTGGCATAACCCAAAAATCATCAAAGTCCTACCTGGGAATGACTTGACCCAGATTGCTCATAGTCATAACTGATATGTACCTCCCTCTGTCATTAGACTGTTATGTCCAACCCAGTGAGCACATGGTCCATGGACCATTTCATAAGGTGACAGGATACCTAAGCACAAAATAATTGCACTCAAAATTAAATCAAATGGTTCATGGACCATGTGCTCACCTGGGTGAATGTACCAGAAGAACGAACGACAAGTGTCAAGTCAATATGTTCCAGGGAAACATCATACCATCTTAGGACTTTCTTTGTGGTATTGTTCACACGATACGAGCCAAACAAAATTTTTCAAGATGGACAACTGGCGGCCATATTTGAAATACAATAGAGGAAAATTTGGCAATGCTGGGCCGACTTCACGAAGGGTGTTTTAGCTTAACTAGCGTTTAAATTCATAGTTGTTCAGGTTAAAGGTCTAGAAAATCATTGTTTTGCTGCCTGTATACACTGCTTGGTCGCCGCTGTTTATCCGCAGGATAATCACCTACAGTTAACTTTCTTGTGTCTAACTCCAGGACGACAAAAGAAAGGAGTTGAATGACTCTATAAACAAGGCTTCTTCAGTGTTCAAATTTTCTTTTGTCCAGTTTTCTGAAAAAAATTTGCGGATGAGTCTCAAAGCCCCAGATGCCGAGTTGTGGCCAGTTGCTCGTTCGATGTGCACCGTCAGGACGTGACGACTGACTGACTGGATGTTTCTTGTTTTTCTGAGTTGCTGAATTTGCACTCTGCGCGCAACTATATAACCAGCGACTGATCGGATCAGTTGCTTTCAGTAGCAAGTGCGATGTACGCAAGGATTAAGGTGTGATTTCCTACTTCTGAGAAATTAATGATATGATACCCACAAGTAACGGTGTATTTTCCTGAGTATGATCTCTTTGTCAAAGTGGGATATCCAGGGACAGTTGCCTCACAATAGTACTCAGCCTGGTTGTCTTCTTTAGCCATCACCCTCTCTTGACCTTGACTGACCTCCTCTGGTGTACCTCCTGACCTCTTAAAGTAGATCTTCAAGGTCGGGGTGGGCATGGCTTCTCTTGCCGTACATGTGAAGTTGTCTTTCTCTCCGATATATGAAGAGTGCTTCCCCGAGGATACAACAACTTGGTCCGGCGGATCTGCAATAACGAGAGTAATACTACAGACGTGAATTTCAATCACTTCCGGGATCTCTACCGGAAAGTGCCTGAGGAAGACTCTGGTTGGGGTCGAAAATTTGCAAGATTTGGAGACGACTATGTTTACCACTGCCCTGCATACAAAAGCTAAAGGTAAACCTAAGAGTTAACCTTAAAGGCTATGGTTACACCGAATGCGATGTGTCAAAGTCTTTGTTATTTTCCGCCGCACTGCATGCAAACAAAGGCTTTCAAAGCATAAATCGCGCGCGTTTGGTGTAACCGTAGCCTAAGAATTAAAGAAGCTTCTAGAATACGGCCTGTAACCTCGCAAATATATCCAAAATAGTGGCCTGATACGTACTTGTAGGCCTGCTTCAAGGAATCAAGCTGTAGCTTTCAGCAAAAATTGAAAAAACTGCAGGTAGAGCTCTTGTACCCAGATATATGGAACATCAGAGGAATTTTTTAAAAGCACTTTTTGAACTCAATACAGCTGTGTGTCTTTAAAGTGCCACTGTATGTATGAGGTTTGGTTCAGTATCACTCCTCTGGTGGCAGCATCAGGAACCAAACTGCGATAGGCCAATTAAAGACTGGTGTTCTGCTGTCCATTCCACACATAGCCAGTCTTATCAATGGGGGACTGGCGTGCTAAAAGGAGGCGCTGGGCAACAACTCAGTTTTTCACAAGAACGCATGCGCTGCGACATTGAAAACATCATTGACTTTGTGACGTTTTGTGAAATGCGTCATTCTGAATCAATGACGTCGCTCTTCGGTCTGTTATTTACGCTAAAATAGTCAAATTATCGATGAAATTCATCATATTCCCGCTTGAATTTTCTTTTGAAAATACTCAAATACATTGAGTCAGTCCTATACTTGATGATGGGCGTGTAAAATCAAAATTCAGTGGACTACTTCAGGTATATTTAGGGCTAGAAGTAGGCTGTAGTTTCAGAATTAAATGGCAAGTAACGTTGGTTCGATGTCATACTTTTAACTGAGTTGTTCGTCAGCGCCACGTCACGGAGTAGTTCCTCCGGTTCCTCATTAAGCTACGGTAGACTGACTCTATGATGAAGCCGGAGCTGACACAACTTCAGTTTACGCATTTACATGTACCGGGGTATGCGCGAAGTCCTACTCGCAAGTTCCATTGAATAGAGAGCTTTCGCTATCCCGATTCCGAGATCGAGAACGGGGATCAGGTCGATTTTTGTGTATGACGCCATCATTGCTTGGGTAGTGTTTTCCCGTTCTTGATCAGATCTCCGGCGTTCAGCGCTTGGTTCTCGGTGGGGATTCCGATATCGAAAGCGCCCTCTTCACAGCAAAAATGGCCAATGTTTGGGATACCATTCAGGTAGGCCTACTACTTGTCGTTTAAATATGTGCAAAAAAGTGCATGGCTCGTGGTGATCATGCTGTTGAGTCGTTTGATTTGGGGTACAACGGTCAGCAGTGCGTGCTTTGCAGTGTAAAAATGTAGGCCTACTGTCGTTGCAGCTGACATGTTGCATGCAGGCCAAACGCAGCGTCACGTCAGTGTTGGCGAGGCCAGCGCCCATTAAGTCCTCAGAAAACGGCTATGACAGAAATACGTGATTTTCACCACTGGTTGCCATGGAAACCTTGATATTTCAAATTGCCCAATGATGCCAAAGTGGCATCAGACGGATTCTGGTACAGGGGACCTTGAAGTTATAGAAAATGCAAAAAAATAGCGTCCGGACCATATTGCAACCTTTCGTCAGAAAATCGGGTTCGGCAAACAGACTACATGTACGTCAACGACGTGACTGACGTCATATCTCGGTTCGGGATTGCGAAAACGAACTTTCTTGTTTCCGAGAACGGGTACGAGATCGAGTATCATTCTCGGCGGACCGGATCTCGGAACGGGATAGCGAAAGCTCTCTTGACTGGTTGAACATGATCTACACACTTACAGTAAACAGTGAGTGTCATATCACTGCTAGTCGCCAACCGTTCTCCACTCCTTGCGACACATTTATAGACCCCAGCACTCCCCTTTCTCGCGATGAAGTCAATCATTAAAAATCTCGACCATTCCTTATTATCCTTGTACCAGTCGTACGTTTCACCAGGTGGTGAGGCTACACACTTCAGGTTCACCACTGTCCCATGCAACAGTGGTCCGGGAGGAAACCTGGTGATCTGAGGTTTGCCTGGTTGGACTGAAACTGAAAACGGGACCTGATTCACGAAGCTGTTGCTTCTTTGCAAAGGCGCACAAAGGGGATTTATGGGGATTTTCAGTATGTGATTTCTCAGAGTCATATGCATTTATAAAATGACATAAAAATCGTTCACCCCTTAATTTTCTCCAGGTTTTGGGAAAAAATTGGTCTCTCCTACTAGTCTACTAAGACTGCAGTCCCCCTTACATGCCTTATATCAAACCGGGGCATCAAATGTCAGCTGAGCGCCAGGCCCATGGGCCTCTTGTATGAATATGGACCCTGGTGGACTAAAGGATTCCGACCTACATGTACGTATTGTTAAAATTCTAGGCCCGAACTTATAAAGGATGTCTATCTTTTAGACAAGTCTAACTCGCCAAGACAAGTCTAAATCAGTCGTCTAGCTTAAACTGCGATTACAGAAGGATGTCTAGCTTAGACGTGTCTAAACCTGCCGTCCAAAGATAGACATCGGTGTCCAAATAACAAAGAAATCGCAAAACATGCCAGAGGGCTTGTTTTGCAGTTGTCTAAGCTTGTGATTCATTCATAATTTCAGGTTTTATGGTCTTAAAAGGTGTCCCAGTGGCCCTAGATTATCTGTATGAAAAGAAAACGTGGCTATGGAAAATATTCAAGGAAATATGCAGGAAAATTAAGTGCCGCGCACATGAGGTCATCTAGGTATGCCCATTTACAATTCATTATATAATCGTCTCAACAAAGGCAGTGCGATCGGGACACATGTTTATTCACCTGTTGGACTTGAGTATAGTCCGTTCCAGATACCTAAGGCAAATCGCACTTGGCTAACCTTGTCAGTTGTGGTTAGTCTATTACTAACAGCTTGACCACAAACACAGCTAATACGCAAGGTGACATGCATTATGAACTTCACCATTCGACTCGCCTGTTAAAGTATTGTGCAATAGCTCGTCAAAATAGTGAACAGAGTTCAACCTAGTACCATTTGCCTTTGGTTTCTGGAACGGACTTTAGCTAGACCGATGTCCTTGTGTTGTTTGAAACCAGTGTTTTGGTGGACTTGTCTAACAGTTGTCTTACAAATGTAGGCTTAAACAAGTCCAAGTTAGACAGGCGAAAAACACCTTTTATAAGTTCGGGCCCTAGTGTCTTTTAACATGTGTAGAAAACGATGACAATTTGGAAAATCAACCTAAGACCACTCGTTCACAGAAACCATGTAATGACATGCATGAATACCTTGTTTCACTTTTATCTTCTCCGGATTGCTTGAACAGGTTAAACCGCTATCACTACAAATCCAGTAACCAGAATCTGAAGTCTGAGCATTAGTAACTTGGAGGTTGAAGCTCATATATGCTGCAGACTTTGTTGGCTGGCAGCTTATCCACCTGTAGCGTGAGCTGGTGCCGGGTGGAGTGCTACATCCTGTGTTGTTCGATGTTGCAACAGTAACAGCGGTAGACAAATCATCGCTCATTTTCATCCATCGCACACTGGACCCACTTGTCTTCGGGATGTTACATAAGAGAGTGAGTTTGCTTCCCACGGTAGGTTTATATGGTGTACCGGTGTAGTAGAGAGGACCTGAAAACAATAGACTCGATCTGAAATTCAGACAAGAACGGTGAACAGGTGTGACAGGAATCAGCGTCCTAGGATTGAGGAATGATGTCCGCCAAACAATGCTGCCCTCCAAACGAAGACTGCACTTACTGCGGTGTTGTGTTTTATGCCATATCTCCCTTGTTTTAGGTTGCAGCTCTGAATAATTTTGCAAGAAAGGAGAGCAGTATCTACTGATGTTATTACACACCTATATTGTCCACTTCACTGAATAGGAAAGGCTGCAGAGGCTGTACAAGGGAAGACTGCAATATGCAGATACTGCAGTCTTCCATTATAGGGCAGAATGGGTGAGGTCAAGTCTCTGGGTTTACTCAAAGTTAACCCTGAATATTTACCCCAGGGTTACTCAAACTTTACCCTAACCCCAAGAATTGACTTCATGACGTGAGTAAAGTTTACTTCAAGTTAATTTCAGCATGCTGAGACTTGACCTCACCCAAATAGCCTGGAATCACAGTCCGATCTTATTTTTCAACTTATCACACCAGTATTATGAGGCGGTATAGGAAAACCCGTCTGATGATCAACAAGGGCTATCAGATTGGCTGATATTTATAAAAGCTAGCAAATGCTTTTACTTGTGAATTTTGTAGTACATTTTCATTGGACACTGCTGTGCAAATCTTAAGCAAAAGCATTTGCTAACTTTTTATGAATACCACCCATTGCCTGTGCAATCTGCTACTGTTTACCTGTTGCAAAGTACATTTCAAATGCGACATCCGACGGGTTTTCGTATGCCGCCTCAATTCATTTTGCACAGATTTTGAGACAGAATTAGCCCCAATTTTTATGCCCCCGACTTCCGAAAAAGTCGGGGGCATTATGTCGTGGCGCGTGCGTCGGTGTCGGTGTCGGTGTCGTCGGTGTCAGTGTCGGTGTCCGTTAACATTTGGTTTCCGTCAATTAGCTTGAGAACGCTTTGACCGATCAACCTGAATTTTTTTGTGAGGGTTGGTCTCTATGAGGGGACGGTTCCTTTCGATGACCAGCTCCGCCGCCCATCCAAGATAAGATGGGCGGCTATGGTGGCCAGCGTGAAATCGGTTTCCGTCGATTAACTTCAGAACGCTTTGACCGATCAACCTGAATTTTTTTGTGAGGGCTGGTCTCTATGAGGGGACGGTTCCTTTCGATGACCAGCTCCGCCGCCCATCCAAGATGGCGGCTATGGTGGCCATCTTGAAATCGAGTTTCCGTCAATTAAGTTCAGATTGCTTTGCGCAGTCAACCTAAATTTTTTTGTGAGGGTTGGTCTCTATAAGGGGACGGTTCCTTTCGACGACCAGCTCCGCCACCCATCCAAGATGGCGGCTATGGTGGCCATCTTGAAATTGGCTTCCGTTGATTAACTTGAGAACGCTTTGCACAATCAACCTGAATTTTTTGGTGAGGGTTTGCATCTATGAGGGGAAGGTTCCTTTCGATGACCAGCTCTGCCGCCCATCCAAGATGGCGGCTATGGTGGCCATCTTGAAATCGAGTTTCCGTCAATTAAGTTCAGATTGCTTTGCGCAGTCAACCTAAATTTTTTTGTGAGGGTTGGTCTCTATAATGGGACGGTTCTTTTCGACGACCAGCTCCGCCACCCATCCAAGATGGCGGCTATGGTGGCCATCTTGAAATTGGCTTCCGTTGATTAACTTGAGAACGCTTTGCACAATCAACCTGAATTTTTTGGTGAGGGTTTGCACCTATGAGGGGAAGGTTCCTTTCAATGACCATCTCTGCCGCCCATCCAAGATGGCGGCTATGGTGGCCATCTTGAAATCGAGTTTCCGTCAATTAAGTTCAGATTCCTTCGCCCACAAACAACATACCAGTCGGGGGCATATGCCACGCTCTGCGTTGCTCTTGTTTGTGATTGAATTAAACTGGTCAATGAGGCTTTCATGAAAATCAAGAATAGGCACTTACTAGTACATGGTTTATAAACATAAAGATCGCCCCATACGCTGTCTCTTGTTCCGACAGAATTATTCGCTCGGCACTTGTACTTTCCCCTCACTAACTCAGGCTGACCACCCTTGTAAAACACATGCTTCTCCGTCACTGGATGGAAGATGTACTCCCTACTTGTAGCAAAGGGTCCTTTACTCTCCCAGTCCTCGACACCTTTATTTGTTGAATACTTATACCATCTGTATGTGATTGTTCCAGCATCAGATTGAGATGCATAACATTTGAGTTCACGTCTTGATCCGACGGCAGCAGCATACTCAAAGCCCGTCAACTCCGGAGTTCTTGGTGGAACTGAAAAGAATATCTCATTTACTGAAGTTACAGTACAGGTCACAATTGACATCCCTAAATTCGCGTAAGTTACGCGTAAGTCACACGTAACTTACGCAACAACTCATGAGCTATGTTACGCGCAACTTACGAGGTGAGTTACGCGGTGAGTTCGCGAATTTTGGTAGCTACGCAGTGATTTACGAGGCGAGTTACGCGATTTTGGCAAGTTACGCGGTGAATTACGGGAAACCAAAGCCGTGAGTTACGCGTAACTTACGAGTAACTTACGCGAAGCCGTAGGGATGTCAATTGTGACCTGTACTGTATAGGAGCACACAGACGAATAACGTATTTGGCACAGCCTTCTTTGAAATGGCTGAGACATGAAACGTATGCTGGAGGTCTGGGTCCATATTCATAAGCATACTTAATTGTCCCCCGGAGCCCTCGGAGGGGGACTTGAAAATACCGGCCGTCCGTGCGCTCTGCCGCTCGGCGCTCGCCGCTCGCCGCCCGGTGCTCGCCGCTCGCCGCTCGCCGCTACTAGGCCCTTCCGCTCTATAACTTAAGAACGACTGAAGATTTCGGATTCATATTTGGTGGAGGGATGTATCACGGGCCAAAGGTGTGTCGCGTGAAAGAATCGGCCAAATCCGATTCTCCACTTTGCCACCAGGGGGCCGAAAGCCAAAGTACAAAAACTGTGATTACGCCTTTAATACTGAATGGAATTTCACGAAATTTTTATGGTAGGCTCATCTAGCAAGGGTACATAACATACCATACGGGTTTTCAATTTAATTCATTTTTCAGCCCTGTAGGGGGCGCTTTGTAAAAACCACATAAGTTCCCTTCCGCTCTGTAACTTCTGAACGACTGAAAATTTTGGGTTGATATTTGGTGGGGGGATGTACCATGGGCCAACGGTGTGTCGCGTGAAAGAATCGGCCAAATCCGATTCTCCACTTTGCCACCAGGGGGCCAAAAGCCAAAACACAAAAACTGCGATTATGCCTTTAATACTGAACGGAATTTCACAAAATTTTTATGGTAGGATCATCTAGCAAGGGTACATAGTGTACTATGCGGGTTTTCAATTTAATTAATTTTTCAGCCCTGTAGGGGGCGCTTTGTAAAAACCACATATGTTCCCTTCCGCTCTGTAACTTCTGAACGACTGAAAATTTTGGGTTGATATTTGGTGGGGGGATGTGTCATGGGCCAACGGTGTCAACGAATCGACCAAATCTGATTCTCCACTTCGCCACCAGGGGGTCAAAAGCCGAAACACAAAAACCGTGATTTTGCCTTTAATACTGAATGGAATTTCATGAAATTTTTATGGTAGGCTCAGATAGCAAGGGTACATAACATATCGTAAGGCTTTTCAGTTTAATTCATTTTTCAGCCCTGCAGGGGGCGCTTTGTAAAAATCACAAAAGTTCCCTTCCGCTCTGTAACTTCTGAACGACTGAAAATTTTGGGTTGATATTTGGTGGGGGGATGTACCATGGGCCAAAGGTGTGTCGCGTGAAAGAATCGGCCAAATCTGATTATCCACTTTGCCACCAGGGGCCGAACAGCCGAAACACAAAAACTGTGATTTTGCCTTTAATACTGAATGGAATTTCATGAAATTTTTATGGTAGGCTCAGATAGCAAGGGTACATAAAATACCTTCGGATTTTAAAGTTTAATTGATTTTTCAGCCCTGTAGGGGGCGCTTTGTAAAATCCACAAAAGTTCCCTTCCGCTCTGTAACTTCGGAACAACTGAACATTTTGGGTTCATATTTGGTGGAGGGATGTGTCATGGGCCAACGGTGTGTCGCATCAACGAATCGACCAAATCTGATTCTCCACTTCGCCACCAGGGGGTCAAAAGCCGAATAACATCACCTGTGATTATGCCTTTAATACTGTACGGAATCTTCAAAATACATGACCGTCGGACTTGCCCCCGGGGCGACGGGGGACGTTCAATGCTGTGCTTGTTCAAAGTATGATACTTATCTTTTGTCTTGAACAAAGGATAAGTGTCATACATGTACTTAGACTTAAGTACATGTAGCTTTATGAATATGGGTCCTCGACCGGTATTCATAAAAATTCTTATCTTAAGTTAAAGAAGACCATATACACTCTTAAGTGAAGTGGTCCGAACAAGATGAATTCAATATGCTCCTTAAGTTGCGTGGATCACTCATATCACCCTACATTTGAGAAACCTCCAAGGCAGTCGTGTAGCTGGATGTGCCATATTTCGTGAATCCAGTCCATCATTTGGCACAGACACGCTTTGCTGCTGCGGGCACGTAGTGGCTCATCAGCACTATTCACCACTGTCCTTTAAGCTAGGAATCCACTGCTGATTTTCTACTGTGCAACTTGCTTTGCAACCTGCAACCTGCGATTGAATATGTTTGGAAGGAACTGATACCGGTGGCCGACCGATTGCTGACTGAAATGGACCATATCTTCACCATTGGTGGAAATCACGTCCAGTGAGTCCACTACGGCGATCGACGAGTAGGCTACCCAGTTGCAAAGCAAGTCGCAACGCAAAATAAGCTTGAAAATCAATGGTGGGTTCCTACATGTAGCTTTATGGTACGTGTGACTTGAGACGCGGTCAGTCACGTAGCGTCTTGAGATAAACACAACTTCAAAATGGTTCGGTTTATTGCTGCCTATTTCCTTAACCCTAACCTCGACAGAAAATTTCAAAAGTGTCTGATCCTTGAAATGTTTGCGAAGGGCGTGATCTCCAACATGCACAAAGAAAATATCAGTTGCACAATAAACCAAGACGTGAAGTTAGACTTACCAAGGGCGAGATGGACATGAGACACTAACGTCATGAATGTCACCAAGACATACACCCCGAATGGGCGTCTGTCGGCCATCTGAGTTCTACCTGCTTTATTGGATATGCCCTGCCTTCGTCTACGCTTATATAAAAGCGAACAAGGAAGTTCGTAAACCATGAAAGGATTTTGGCCACCATTAGGGGTTTTCGCAGTCACTTTGATAGATCTACGACTAGGCCTGCATTTAGGTCACGATTTTCTATTAGCCTGAGAATACCTGAAAAATAGATAAAACTAATTCATTGGCCGAACCAGGATGTTGCAAAACAACTGTTATGTACTGTTATCGGGGCGGATCCAGGATTTGACGAAAGGGGGGCACAGATATCGGCGGTGGAGAGGCCGTCACCACAGCCGCATCTATAGGGAGGGTTCTGGGGGTCCTCCCCCAGGAAATTTTGAAATTTAGAAGCCCTGAAACGCGATTCCCCGGCATTTTGGAACGCAAACCTAGATCCCGTCGGTGCTTGGAAAACCACCTTCTGATTGGCATAAAACCAGCGAAAATTGCAAATTAATATACTACTGGCTGGGCTAAGGGATCAAGACGGCATCCCACATGACAGCGAACAATCACATTCCAAAACCTGACATACCGGTACATACTTTTAAAAGAAGTATACATACTTTTAAAAGAAGCATACATACTTTTAAAAGAAGTATACATACTTTTAAAAGAAGTATACATACTTTTAAAAGAAGCATACATACTTTTAAAAGAAGCATCAAGACAGTTAACCGGATCTTTAGGATCCCAGCGGAACCTTTCGCTGTAGGAGCTAAAAATCTGTTACTGGAAAAACACTGGTCTGGGGGGGGGGCGTGCACTTTTGTGCAAATTTTTCAATTTCTCAAATTTGATTAAACGTTTTCCCGTTTTGAGAAATATCGCCCAAAAAATCAGACAAAACATGTCATTTTGAGAAAATTTCTCAAAATGGGAAAAAT